>PVJH01001967.1:0-185235 GCA_004026705.1 Nesogale talazaci
CAAATTATAGGAGTTTGTGTAGCTTACGGGTATAAGAACAAAGTGGGAGAAGGGTGGTCAGATTAGTATCTCTGGTGCTTACATTTAAGGAAGTTTGAAATTACAAAGCAACTTGAGATAGAATGAATAGAATTAGGCTAAAATGTATTCATATTTTTACCTTGGATATCTGTTGTGAATTCTGTGATTCTCAATTATCAAGTTCCATTTGCAAGAAATGTGCTATATATCTATAGAAACATGAAAGAGATTATCTGTAAGAGTTTGGAAAAGAAAGAAAAACCTTTTACTCCAGGGGTCCTCAAACTTTTTAAACAGGGGGCCAGTTCACTGTCCCTCACACAGTTGGAGGGCCGGACTTTAGTGGGAAAAATAACAGCAAAAAACTATGAACACTGCAGGCCCAGGATGAGTCCGCTGCTAAGCAGGATAGCAGCAGTGACAAAAACACCCGGCGGACCGGACAAATGTCCTCGCTGGGCCGCATGCGGCAGTGGGCCATTGTTTAAGAACCCCAGCTTTACTCTGTCAGCTTTAAAAGAATAATCTGAGATGTTAAATTTCAAGAAGTCCCCCAATAAAATTACTTTTTATAAAAAAGCAGGAGAAAAGAGGAAGCTTATATCAAGGGCTCAAGTAGAAAATATTTGGAAATGAAGATGACAACATGTGTACAAATATGCTTGATATAAATGATATATGGAATGTTATAAGAGCTATAAGAGCCCCCAATAAAATCATTGGGAAAAAGTTTGAAGAAGTATCCAAATCAATTACTCTCTCTCCTGGAACCCTCTGGTCCATCTACAGATTATAAATGGGAATTCTCATCACAAACATCTTATAAGATGGACACATTTCTTCACCAATTAAAGACTGACCCTTACTTCTAGAAAAGGAAAATAGAAATTTTTCACTCCTCTTTTCTTTTTTTTTTAACTGCAGATTCACTGACGGCTAACTCAAATGTTGGCTTGTCATAAAAGCATATATCTAAAATTAAGTGTTCAAACTCATAATTGTTTAAGAAAATAAAACTACTTGTGGCACAATCCCTTCAATTTTTCAACCACAAATTTAGTTCAGAGGCCTGTCAGGGACTTGTTGAAGGAAGTTTGAGTTTCATGATTGACAGGGAGGTTGACACTCCTTGGATTTTGGAGATGAACAGATTACACTTACTGGGGTTCATGGGAAAGTGTCAACATCATGCCACACCACAACATGCCCACCCACCTACACACATACACACTCAGTTCTAAGACCCAAGTTATCTCTGCATTTTATGTTCTTGCCCTTTTTTGGAAGCTATTGTCATTGCTCCAAATTCACAAGAGTTTTACCTTAAGACAGCAATATCTCACCTTCCTTCCATTTCTGAAATAAGTGCACATAGGAAGGGCATGTAGTTTAAAAATGGCCTCTGGTGAATGAAAATATTCTTTTTTACTGTACAATCTCCCTTGCAGCATGACTCAGAAAAGGGCCTGGTCTTCTCTCCACTTGATTTTTGCAATCCTTGAAGCATGTAGGGGAAGAGTTTTATGTCTCTTTAAGACATATGGAGAATAAAGTTAGTTGGTCATAAAATGCAACAATCATCTTCTGTATGTAAAAGTGAATAGCAGTATTTTTCTAATGGTTTTACTTTGAACCTTTTCTTCCCTGAACTTTCATTGACTGAAGATTAGAAATGATCACAATTTTCACAACCTCAGGCCTGATGTGTCTTATTTATTCTTAATTTGTTGAAACACTGTGTGGGAGTGCAATGCAAACACACTGGTTGTTCTTGAATTAGTTTCTTAGGGTGTTAGTTTCTTAGGGTGTTGTGCTCTGTAGAGACAGCATATGGTAAACACTCATTGCTTCCCAGATCTGTAAACTTGGCTCCCCTAACTAGTTTTGTCACTTTTGGAAGGTCAGTATATGATACAGATTCTCAGTTTCTCATTTGAAAATGGAGCTAATATTTGAACATAAAATACTGTTCTCAATATTAATTATATTAGTATCTGTAAGCCACTTGTACTTCGGGCACAATAGCTTGTAAAAAAGTCAGACTAGCATTTTATTCCCAAGCTGAAAAAGCATACGGGTACCTCACATGACATACATTTCCTTACATATCATCAGTTCCCATTTTTCAGTTTCAGGCTAACTGAATTATCTCTGATCAGATTCTCTGGGAAGTAGGCTATGAGGTGGGTATCTGTAGGCACAAGTGTATTGGAAGCAGGAACAAACAGAGGGAAGACGTCAGTTGTCTCATAAAGGTATTGTGAGTCTCTCAGTCATGAGAGAGCTCTAGAGCAGGGAGGGGCCCTCCAGACTGTCTCAGTTTAGAGAAAAGAGAGCAAGACACTATGCCCTTGCTACATCATTGATTCCTTGGTGCAAGTTGCTGAGGTAAAAGCATCCTCTTGATCCGGTGCCTTTCTTGAGGACATACTACCCAGAGAGTTACTCATGTGAGATCTGACAGCTATGGTCACCATCAGCCTCTGAGCAATCAGCCCCTCAGCCCTGAAAACGACACATCAGCGTGCCTCCTATGTGCATATAAATAATACTATTTCTACTTGCCATTAATAGTGTGGTTTGTTTTAATATAGCTCATGGATGCCCAGATGATGACGAATATAAAGTAATTTCTTATGTTACCAAAAATGACCTATAATATCAACTAACAAAAAAGAGAAGTTCCCCAAGATAATTTTCTCCTTGTGACCTGAAAAATCCATCATGCAGATTAGTAAATTTTAGATGGTTATATGCTTATAGTGTGGAAACAATCCCTGAGTTTGGGGTTGGGTAATGTGAGAACATGGGCTCAGTGTGTAAGTAGTATTGCTTCCCATTTTCATGGCATAAATAACATTTTAAGAAAAATAAAGGGGGTGTACAGTAAGTGCATAATATTTTATACTAAGCTATTATATATGTATGTATATATGTGTATTATATATGTACATATATGTACATATTTGTTCAATTCTCTTATTATCTTTAGTAGTTAAGTTTATTTTTCACAGACATGTTTACTATATGCATAGTTGCTGTATGACCTTTCCCCCTTTTAACCTGCCATTATATTATAAATCTCTCCATGTTGTTACTAGCTTTACAATTATAATTTTCAAAAAAATATTAGATTTGTCATTGTTGCTATGCTACTTATCAATTAACAACAACACAAAAAGCACATGGTCATTATTCCAAAGTCACAAGAATTTCTAGAGAAGACCAGTTACTGTCAGCCCCATCTGTTAACACAGTAGAATGCTCCATCATTATAACTTTATGCAGTGGTGGGGTTAAAATAATTTAACATGTCCACTGTCATGATGACCATGCTAAGTATTATATATATATATATATATATATATATATATATATATATATATATACACACACACACCAAAAGGTATCTATTATTTCATAGTCAATACTTAAATAAGAACAATAAAAGATATATATATATATAAAACTAGATCATGTTATAAGAAGCAGTTTTCAAATACTAATGGAACATTATTTAAATATTAAATAATATCTGATCCCAAACAATAAAACTATTTTTTAAGAGAATTTCATATTGCTTTCTGATTAGTGTCCACATTTGCAATATTTTTGCTTTTATCTGAGCATCAAAGGCTGTGCAATCTATCCTTACTCATTTTTTCATCGTCAGAGTAGGGTTCCATTACTTTTGAGGTAGGCTAAGTAGACAAGCCACTGTGTTTGACCTACTACTATAAGCAGGTAATTGTTGTCTCTGACTCTATTGTGTTCATCTTTGAAAAGCTCCTTTACACATCTGCTGGCCTTACAACAAGTGTTCTGACAAGAGTTTTAGTTTTTTTGAACATTTTCAGAAATTGCATTAATTTGAGGTGTAATACAAGGCTGAAAAGAATGATAGTGTTTCACTGTCTGCTTGGCACTTTTTCTCTTTACGTTATGTTTGTAATAAACATAAGGCAATAAAAATGTAAGATTCATCAAATGGGTAACATATTTTATGAAATGAATAAATAAATAAATAATACTAGCATAGTTCTTAGTTTTTATATCTAGGACAGAATGAACATAACTATGGACTCTTTGAATACTTATAAAGTAATAAAGAATTTAAAACTGTGATTTTCAGCCTGGAAGACTGCTCAGCCACCTTCCTTAGAGAGAACTCTGATTATAAGTGTCCTGTCAACAATAGGCTCATTGACCTCAACAAAAAATTAGGTATGGGTTCTTGTACACCGATGAGCTGGTTGAATTCCATCACTGACCATTGAAGCAGATTGCCCATGCTTCTTCAACAACACCATCGGGTGGATTTACACTTATTATTTATAAGTTTGCAGTCAATCGCAAACAATCTACGCAGCTCAAGGAACATTTACCCATTCTCTTATTACCTGGTGTTCAGCTTTTTTCCTTTCAAACAATAATATAATGACGTTTTGGAACTTAGCAAATCATTTTTATTCAAAAAAGAGCCGTCAATGCTTGCTTAATTAAAGAAAAGATAAAGTGATGATAAGAATCTGTACTTCAAGTGTTCTTAATATTTAAAATTAGGCACACTCATAAATAAGCGGCCACACAATAGCACACAGTCCGAGACTGGGGGCACAGAGACAGGAGTGATTAGCGCTAACTCTGTATGTCAAAAAGGCTTCATAGAAAATAAATATTTCAACCTCGGTTTGCAGGATAAATGAAATCCAACAGGGACAGGTACTGATTATTGGGTATGTTTAGCTAAAATTAAATTACTGTGGGGGCTGAACAAAAGAAACATGGGTGAAGGGAGACAGCAGTTGATGTAACATAGGAAAACAATAATAATTAAAAGTCATCAAGGGGTCATGGGCAGGGAGGGAGGGGGAAAAAGAACTGATATCAAGGGCTCAAATAGAAAGTAAATGTTTCGAAAATGATGATGGAAATATATACAAATATACTTGTTATAATTGATGTATGAAATGTTATAAGAACTGTATGAGTCCCCAATAAAATGATTAGAAAAAAAGTATTATCATTAAAATCCAAACTAAAAGCAAACTTACTTCTATTAGTGGATGCCATAAACTTAATTCTCTTAAATGGATGTTGATTCATAGGGATCCTAGAGAGTAGGCAGGCCTGCCTTGTGAGTTTCTGAGACTGGAACTATTTTGGGGAGTAGCCTTAATCAAAATGAAAAAGTGAAGGAAAAGACAGTTTGTGATTATATAATCCAGTAACTTAGCTTTCATATTAAAGAACTTGGATTCCTTTTGGGTAGAAGGATTATTTTAAACAGAAGAATGTGTTGATTAGATCAGTGTTTCAGGAGAAAGCAATTGGCATTAATATAATGCATGTATTCCTTGGATGGTAGGGATAAGACTACTATGTCCATTATAAGATGTTGCACCAGTTCAAGGAAAGTTCATTAAGCTAAGCGTTCTGCCCTGCCCATTCTTTGAGCATTTGTGAATGCATAATTATCTACCAAGGTAGTAGACCCTGACACAAATAAGATAAAGACCAAGAACTATGCAAACGTACACATTGATACAACAAACATAAACTGATGGTCTACTCTCTATTGATAATCATATCAGAGCTCGATAGAGCTTGCTCTTGATATTGAGTTTTGAGAATAGTGAATATACATGTCCTTTGATGTTTTAGGACAATTCAACAAATTGAAAAGTTATGACAAATCAAGGAAAATTCTACACATGGAAGTATACAACATTTTCAATCAACGCATCTTCCAACTCCTCTCTTGGAGCAATCAGCTGCATCTTGTCATGTTTTCTGCTTTAGTTACACAAGAGCTAGAAATACCAACTCCACGTGGAATGAGAAGCACGCTAAAACATATGGCTTCTTTGGAGTCAGGCTGGATTAGAATGCCTTGAGATGGTTCATGTTCATTTATTGAGACATTCCAATTTCTGGGAAGCATAGACTGTTTTGGGATTCGGTGGGATTGCCCATTGGCTTGGCCACTCGTTCTGTGGGTTGTCCTCACACTTGGTTTCCTGTGTGCTCACACCAAGGCACAGAGCCAGCTCCGCTGCCCTGTTTAGGGCTGCATTCATGGGTCATCTACTGCCCTAAAAAGGAATACCTTGTCTCAGAGAATGACACTCAATTAGTATAATAGCAGGAATCCTTTCTAGTACACTGCTTGTGATGGCCATATCAATTACCTCATAAAATACAAGAAAGATTAAACCTGATTTTTTCCAGAGATTTGTCACAACGATAAAAGAATTTTTGATTTGAAGACATTTTGAACATGGTGAGGTACATTAAAGATTTCAAAACAAGTATTTTATTATCCAGATGGAATTGGAAACTGGCTACCAGCCAACATAAACTTAAATTTTAAAAAGCTTCCAGAAAGTAAAATGCCTTTTGCTTTCAAAGGAGAAAGTTCTGTATCATAGTACAAGGTTTTTTTTTAACTAATATGATTTCACTCTATAAGTTCTGGTAGGAGATAAAAGCATTTTCATTGGTCTGAGGAGCATACCAGACCCTCCAGGGAGAGGAGGAAATCAAGCTGTCAGAGACAAGGTGCTAGATGGGGCAGTGCCCACAGTCCCTTGCATCCTGCTTATCTGTTCTGCATTTCTCCCTACCTTTCAGTGTGCTTCTGCTTCCACATTTTCACATCTCTGGCTCTTCTCCTTGGAATGAGAATTCCTTATCAAATCATAATAACATGATGGCACACACTATTAAAAGTGCCTTGCCTGCAAGTGCACAGAGCCAGAAGTATATGAAAGTTTATTCTTTTAGTAAAATCTACCCAAGACAGTGCTTCTGCTTAGAAGCAAATCCTTCCTGTAGTCTCCCTATTAAATAGTGTCAAACTTTTTAGATGAATCAAGAAGCAGTAGTGCAAACAGAACAAGGGAATACTGCAGAATTTAAAATCAGGAAAGGGGTGCATCAAAGTTGTGTCTTCTCATAATACTTATTCAATGTGAGGTCTGAGCAAATAGAGAGAGAAACTGGGTTATGTGAAGAACAATGTGGCATTAGAATTGGAGTAAGGCTTAAAAAACAGCCTGTGCCATTCAGCTTATAGAAGCTTGCTTGTTGAATGCGAGGAGAACTTGGAGTATTGGCTGGTGAAGATCAAGGAAGACCCAAATCCTCACAACTGGACCATTAGATAACATCATGATTAGCAGAGAAACATTGAAGGTGTCAAGGGGTTTATCTTGCTTGGATCCACAATCAATGCTCAGTCAAGAGATCAAGGGAAACATTGCAACAGGTAAATCTCCTGCGTGAGACCTCCTTAAAATGTTGAAAAGCAAGGATGTTTCTTTGAGGATTAAAGTGTGCTTAGCCAAGGCAGGATATTTTCAATGCACCTCACATGCATGTGAAAGATTGACATGAAATAAAGAAAACCAGCAAAGAATTGATATATTTGAATTATGGTGCTGATGAAGAATACTGAAAGACCCATTGGCTCCCCAAAAGAACAAACAAATCTGTCTTGCATCAAAGGCAGTCAGAGTGTTTCCTAGAGGTAAGACTAGTGAGATTTCATCTCGTGTAATTTCAGAATTTCATCAGGAGAAACCAGTCCCAGGAAAATGACATCATGCTTGGTAAAGTAGGGGGAGAGCAAAAAAGAGGAAAGTCCTTGAGTTAGTCCAGGTAGACTAGAGAAACGCACTCATGACACATATATGTATATGAAGTTTATGTACAAGAGCAACTGAGCATTGAGAAAAACATCTCAACCTAGTCCAGATCAAATCCATAAGTCCAAGATTAGTCCATATGTCTGATAGCAATGTATGAAGTCCTCTCCAGACTCACGAAACACATGCAATGATGCTGAATGCAGGAAGATCACGGGCCAGTGGTGCAGTCGGTGGTAGAAGCGTCTCTAGGTCCAGCCTTCTGGTCATATCAGGGTGGTCCAAGTGGCTTCTCCTTAGGATTGTCTCACAGGAAGTAAGTCTTTTCAGTAGAGAGTCTCCCAGTGGGTGAATGGAGATAGAGTCTCTGCCTCCACATTTCCCAGAATTCCCAGGAGAAGACCATGCCCACAGAGAGTCTCATTGGCTCTCTCCATATTGACAGGCTAGACACCATCCCTACACGCTCAATCCTCAAATTGACACCAGATTAGGTGACTGCCACAGTCCTGGACAAGAGGGATTGACACAGTGGCTGCCACAAGAAGCTGAGAGAGAAGAGCAGTTGTGGGGATGGTGAAGGACCGAACAGTGTTTCATTCTGTTGAACACTGGGTTGCTATGCGGTGGAACTAATTCAACAGCACCGAACAGCAACAGTACATTCTGGGCTACAGAATATTCTAAACCCTGCAACTATGTATGCCCTGATTATCCTCAACAACCTAATGGCATCCAGTAATCCAGTAAACCAGCTTGTATGGAAGGAATGCCAAGCAGTGTGTACAGATGATATTTTTAAGGTTGCCAAAGCACATGACCACCCCTACCATCTTTAGTCTACCTGTATCCACACAGAGACTGCCATTATGGATGTTCTTGGCTAACGTTACAGTAGTGCCAAGGTTACTGGTGCTACCAACGTAGCTGATAATCAAAGAGTTGATACTTTAATCCACTGACTGCTCTAGTGAACACCACTAGGGCAACATGATTCTGTAAATGTTTACAAACTTCGAAACACTACTTGAGTTGTTCCCTTCTGTCTCCTAGAAGCTATGTGTGGGGAAATGACTGGATGGCAGTGGGGGCAATGGTTTTGAGGGTGGTGTCTGAAAAACCAAAAAGTTGATTTGAACTCCTAGAGTGACTCTCTGGCACAGGAGAGAGGGGCTGCCACGGTAGAACTTTGCCTTTCTCCTAAGGAGCAGCCAGGGATTTTTGAACTGCTGACTTTGCAGTGAGCAGTCCCAGGCATGACCACTGGGCAACCAGGGCTCTGTTTAAAGTGCTATAGAGAGGGTAAGAGAAAGGGAGACCTTGTTGAAAGACCTGGTGGCACTGAAGGTTTTAATGCCCTTGTTGGTCGAGAGAGTCAGAGAAACAGCACAGGGCTAAAAGAGACACTCCCTGCCTGGAAGCACCCGACAGAATGACGGTCTATGGACACTGGGATTGGGCTAGCTCATGGACTCGGCAAACTGCGGCTTGCGAGCCATACGTGGCCATTCAGTGTGAAGTCACGGCGAAAACATTTGAAGGTGATTATTTCAGACCACGGTGATATCATTTGTTTGGAAAAATATATTTAAGGCTCTTGCATGATTTGAAAGTTGTCAAGAAGGGCAAGATTGCCTCTCCGGTCTCAAGAGTTTGCCTAGCCCTGGGTTCGCTGATGAGAGTTCAAGCCAGATATTCAGAACTAAACAGAATCCACGGAGTGTCAACATTAAGTCTGGGTGCTTTTCACCGCAGTTTCAATAAATGGCAAAGAAAAAGAAAGAAAAAAAAAATGTAGCCTCCGAAATCCTCCCGTGGCGTAACAGAAAGGGAGCACCACCCCGCAGACAGCCGGAAGAGCGGCCCTCCGAGCACTATGTATAATGGGAACCAGGGAAAATGGAGACGACTATTTATCATGCTTAATCTGATTCAGGAAGACCTCGCCTTGGGTAAACAGGAAAAGAAAGCCACAAAATAGAACAAGCTGAGATGAAGGGACTACGGGTGGAGATGAAAAAGGGGGCCGGATATGAGGCCAAGACCAGCTGAGATGAAACAACCCGGGAGATAGAGGAGGAGCGCAAGCGTATCAGTCACACTCGTAAAGTTACAGGCGCGTTCTAGCTAGTCCTCCCGTACACGTCCACCTTCCAAAATAGCACACGGAATAGCAGCTGAAAGTAACACGAGGGACAGTAAAAGTCATAAACGACAAAGGAACGAGATAAACACAAAACAAACGAGCCGACAAGACTCGTGGCTACCCTCCGTTTCAGAGTTGTAGGGACTCTGCCCTGAGGCTTTTCCAGGACGGAATTTTTCCAAGCAGCTTGGCAGACCTTTGTTCTGAGGTGCCTCTCGGTAGAGTTCAATTCTAGCTCAAGGTGACCAACCAACCTTTCAGATAGTCCAGTGCATTAAGATGCCGCGCCTCCCAAAGGTCCCAGGAGTGAGATACAAAGGGATCATTGTAAACGTTCTGTAAGGAAACAAATTTAATTGGAACCGGTGGGAACCTGCAGAAGTCTGTGCATACTGGGGCTTTAAGAGAAAAGGGAGGAGAACTCGAACCTGCAAATGACAGAGGCTGACCATCAGCTCCGCTGGACTGTTTAAAAGGGACTTAGAAATGCATTCCGGTGCTGTTTTTATAAGCACGGTTAAAACACCAACACATATTCAGAAAGGACAGCATAAGCTTTCTAGCAAGGATTTTAGCAGATGTAGTGGTGCCGTGAGTGAAGCATTGGCCTGCTATTCACAAGGTGCAAACTCCCCAGCCGCTCCCTGGGAGCAAGGAGGAGGTCTGCTAGCGTGGGGATTCGCAGCCTTTGCTACCCTGTGGGGGTGGTTCTCTTCTGGTCTATCGTTTCACTGTGAGTCTAAGTCAATTCCACAGCTGTGAGTTTGTTGTAAAGAAATTAATATTAATTTGGCCCCATAGAACAGTTTGAAAAATGAAATTACACAAGATACTGAGGTAAATTAAAGAAGCAGGCATTCAATCAACAATATTGACCTCTGAAAGGGGCACAATAATGAACCACTCAGCTCCTAACCAAAAGGTGGTCAGTTCAAACTCACCCAGGAGCACGTCCGAAGACAGGTGTGCCAGTCTGCTTACGAAAAGCCACAGCCACGACAGATCTGTGCCACCCAGATCGACTGCAACCCACAGCGGTGCCACCACCCCAAGGTGACTTGAAGGCAGCCCGTTCTTCTGCTGGTCTTTTCCATGTGCCGAACCTTATGTCAACCTCAAAATCCCACTGATAGCAAGTCGCGTCTGACTCGGAGTGACCTTAGGTTAGGTTTTCAAGGCTTTAGTTTTTGGGGAAGCGGTCTACCTCGCCTTCCTCCTTCATAGTACTTGGGAGCTTGTAATCTCCCATCTTGTTAGCAGTCCAGCACTCACCCAAGAGCACCACAAGCATTCCCTCAACACGATGTTCAAGGTAACAGAAACGGAAACGATATAAACCATTAAAACTTTAGATTAATTTTGTTTTGCATAATTAATAATTAAAATTATTGTAATTGCATTTTAATATGTGTGCAATGGTATATCATCATATTACGAGCTATATAGTGGCCTCTAACCACTGATTTAGTGGGTTTAGAATGGGTCCTTAAATGAAACCAACCTACAATGAAACCATACCCAAGGTGAAGGGTGGATGACATGGGATGGACACCCAATGCCCATCTGTAGACATTGGACATCCCCTCACAGAGGAGTCACAGGGAAGAGATGAGACAGTCAGGGTGCAGTATAGATAGCACCAATGAAGCACACACCACTTTTCTCTAGTTCTTTGGTGCTTCCTTCCACCCACTATCATGACCTCATTCTACCTTATAAATTGGATTAGAACAGATCATGCATGCTGCCACAGAGAAAAGTCCACAACACAGGGAAACTAGGATAGGACCAACAAGGAAAGTAGAGATATCAGGAGGATCAGGGGAGGATGGGGGGAGAAAGGGGGAGTTGATCACAAGAATCAGCCTATAACCCCTTCCAGGGGAAGGAACAACAGAAAAATAGGTGAGGGGTGACAGAGGTCAATGTGAGATATGGAAAAAATAATTTATAACTTACCAAGGGTTCATGAGTGAAGGTGGGGAAAGAAAGGGGAGCTGATCTCAAAGGCTCAAGTGAGAAGAGAATACTTTTGAAATTATGTGGAAATGTGCTTGACACACTGGATGAATGCATGGATTGTGTTACGAGATGTTAAAGCCCCCAATAAAAGTAGTTTAAATAATGAAGAAAATATTGTAAAACTGGTTGTGGTGGTGATTATACAAGTCTTGCTGATGTAATCAAACTAGCGAGCTAAATTATATGTGAATTTTATGTACATAATTAAGTAAAACTGGTGAAAGTTTAAAAAATACTCCCAAATTGATTGTAGTGATGATTGCACAAATTTTTAATATGTTGAAACCATTGGAGTGTGTGATGTGTGAATTATATGTTAATAAAGTTTAATTTTTAATGAAAATAAGAATGCATTTTGAGCTCAGTATAAAATCATATGCCCTAATCTAAGAACAATGAGGCCTTATGATGTGGCCCAGGTAAATTCTTGCTTTCCTAAAGTGATTACTGAATAAATGGTTGTTATCACACAGTGTGGTGAAAAAATCAGATGGTGTCCAGCTGTCAGAAAGAATAATGTGTGGGGTCTTAAAGACGGTCTTAAAACAAGCAGATTTCTAATTAACGTGTCAGGTAAGCCCACCAAAAAAGCACACTGGCCCATACTATCCAAAGATTGTGAATGTTCATATCCAAAGTCAGAGGAGGGAATTACATTAGTGCTTAAAGTCAGCATCTGTTTACAGAAGGAAATGGATGACATTGAAATCCCCGAATCCATTTGCCAATGCTCACTTGAATTAAGCCTCCATTGGATTTCCCTGGGCCATTGATCAGGGATGTGAATAGTCTTGCAGTGCTTTGGAAAGTGGATCACTGTGGATACAGTTAGGTTAAAACTTAATGTCTTATTCTTTGTTTTCCCTTTGGACTCATTTTTAGTTTGCTCTCATTTCTGTTGGATTGAGGTGTTTCTGTGTTTTATTTTGTTGTCATCATTTTAAAAATTTAATTATCTTTATATTAAATCCAGGATAAGTAAATCTATAGAGACAGTAACTAGATTAATAATTCTTTCAAGTTATGAGGGTAATGAGGAGCTAACAGTAATGGATATAAAAGAGTTTAAAATTGATTGGGATGATGATGATAATTTTAAATATATGGTGCATGAATTATATGGCAACAAAACTGTTAGAAAATAAACACACACACACAGAATTTTCCACTCAGTTTTCTCTAGGTGATGTGGATGCTATTAGTCCTAGAACCACAGATTGGCAAGCACCAATGCCTAGTTTTGTTTGTTTGTTTCAGTTGAGAGGAAAAATAACCGAAACTCTAACTACAGTTGAAAAATTAAACAATGACAGTCTTTTAAGTAACATTCTTGAAAATTTCTTCAGGATGTAAAAACAATCCCATGAGTACAATGTTGCACAGATAAGTCAGCAAACATGCAGTTTTTGAATCATGCTCATTAACTGCATAAACAGGTAAGGTTAGTAAAGGATAAATTGATATCAGATAACCCATCCTGGTCAGAAGATACACAAATTTGACAATACATGATTTCATAATGTATTTTTTTCCAATTTCCAACCTTTCTGTAACTTTCAAATGAGAAGGCATTAATTTTATATGGAGAAAAGGTCTACTTCAAATGATGAGTCCTTGGTGAAGCTCCTCCTTGTCTCCCAAACCATTCAGCCAAATGCCATCTGAAAAACCCCCATTGTCATACAATGAAAACATTCATCTATTTTATATCGCTCATTAAAAATTCACCATGCACATTAGTAGTTTAAAGACTCCAAAAAGTCTCACTGTGTGTGTTTAAGCATTTAATATTGCTTATTTCAGCTTTTCCTACAGAAGCATGCAGAACAGCTCTTAGTTCTACAAAGTAAAATGTTCATGTGGTGTGCATGAGAATTGGCCTACCTTGGGAACTTACAGGATGAATGAATCAAAGCAATGAGTAGCTGGTGAAATTGTTGACTATTAGTTTCTACTAGCAAACCTAAATCCAATGTTTTCTTTTGAACACCATTCATTTAGATAGATGATAAATGGTAGATAGATGATATAGATAGATAGATAGATAGATAGATAGATAGATAGATAGATAGATAGATGGATGATAGATAGATAGGGCCTTAGGGACACAGTGGTTTTGCATTGCACTGTTTACCACAAGATCAGCAGTTTGAAACCACCAGTGGTTTACTGGGAGAAAGAGTGGACTTCCTAATCCTATGAACAGTTCCAGTCTGGGAAGACTCAGAGGGGATTAGTTCTGTCTAGTTCTACAGAGTTCTTGAGAGTGAGCAATGACTCAATGGCAATGATATCTCTCTAACTAATCTCTCTCTCATCTATCTCTCATCTATCTATCTATCATCTATTTCTCCTCTATCATCTATCTACCTATCTATACCTATTCATATATCGTCTATCTATCATCTATCTATCATCTATCTATCCATGCATCTATCCATCTGTCATCATCTATCTATCTTCATGCAGTGGGAAGTTAAAGTATGCATACACACACACAAATGGAAATACTTTTCCAAAACACCTAACATACAAAGGTATTTTATTTCATAAGGTTATATTTCATTCCAGTCCTAATTTAATGTGTCCTCACTTATCTCAGACATTAGATATGTTTTAATCACTAGGAGTTTACACAATCATTATTTAAATTTAACCAAGAGTGAGAGGTTTGCTGGATATGGGTGAGAAATGACGATGGGAGAATCCAAGCATCCTCTCATCTAAACATACAAATACCAGATGGAGTTTCCTGCTTTGTGAAAGTTAATGACAATGTATTTCCAAACAAATATTGCATGCCAAAAATAAGAACCCATCTGGAATTTTATAATTAATTATTTTCCTTGCCAAAGAATCTTTTTTTCTCCCTCTCACTGTAATTGCTGCATTCCATTGCAATTACTACCTCAGATCATGGGATTTCTCATGAATCTTTATGTTTTGCAACTTTAAGGATAATGAAAAAAAGCATGAAAATGTTTGGAAATACTTGGTTACTTTGCTGGGAAAATGTTTTGGAATGTCCTCAAGCATATCCCCCTATGTATCGTACACACACATACACACCCACCACACCACTGTCTGCTACCAAAAAAAGATAGGTTGAAATGAAAGTCTCCAACAGGAAGCAGGTCATCATTAATAATACTTAAATTAAATGTCATTTTCATGAGGACTGAAAATTTCTTTTATAATACTGAATAGACAGCAAGTACCATAACATAGAATAAATGGATAGAAGAATAACTGGATGTTGTGAGCTTGAAAGGAAAAAATCTAGGGATGACTGGAAATAAAGATGGCTATCTGATTATATGAACTATGTTTTCTAAATGGCTACTATGTGTAAACAATTCCCCATAAGGAGATGATAAAAACCAGATATTGTAGTAGAGAAAATAATATTTTTTAAAAATCAGAATATTTTAGAAACTTTATCATCTTCTTTTAATAAACATAAATAAAACAGCCCAGTTAGATGTAAAATTACAGTTAGAATCATTTAGTGAATTAGAATAAATGGAATAGAAATAACCATTTTATCTATTTGAATTTAATAGTGGTCTTACTAACTCAATGTCAACAGACAAATCTATGATACACTTTCAGGCAACCGCAAAAAACAACACAAACAAGCAAAAAAACCCCAAAACACTAGTCAAAACAGCCCAAGCCCTCTGTAGGATGGAGTGGAACTGCTTCATGGCTTGCCCAAGGCTGTTAATTTATTTTTTTATATTTAAATTTAAAGGCATATTAAAAGGTCATTTTAGTGAGGGTCCTTACAGCTCTTATATAACAATCCATACATCGATTATGTTAAGCATCTTTGCACATATGTTGCCATCATTATTTTACACATTTACTTTCTATTGAACCCTTGGTATCAGCTTCTGGCTTTTCCTTTCCCTTGCCCCAACTTTGTTACCCCTTGATAAACTATAAATCATTATCCTTTTCATATCTTATACCAACTACTGTCTCCTTTCCCTCACGGTTTCTGTTCTTCTTCCCCCTGGAGGTGAGTAGGTTATGTGTTGAACATTATGATCAGTTCCCCCTTCCTCCCCTTTCTCCCCAATGCTCCCCCTACCCTCCTGGTAGTACTACTTCTATTCCTGTTCCGGGATTCCATGTAGCATGAACTTTATCTGTATCTGTCTATATGTTCCTGTATCTGTCTATCTGTTTATCTGTATATGTCTATATGTTCAAGCCCACAATGAAAGGCAGGGCTGAGACCATGATAGTGGGGGCTGAAGAAACCTCCAGAAACGAGAGGGATAGTGTGTGTGTTTCTTTGGTGCTATACTGAGGGCTATACTGAGCCCTGGGTGACTCATTCCTTCCTTGTGACCCTTCTGAGAGGGCATGTCCTGTTGTCTGCAGATGGGTTTTGGGTTTCTGCTCCAACTCCCCTTATTCTCAACAATATGTTTTGTTTCGGGTCTTCTGATGTCTGTTATCTGGTTCTGAGGACACCTCATGATCACACAGGCTGGCGGCTTCTTCCATGCTTCTGCATTACTCTTGTTTAACTTCAAGCAAGACTGTAAATCCTACCGAGAGGGTGGAGGGAAGGTGGGGTAGAAAGGGAGAACCAATTATAAGGATCTGCATATATTCTCCTCCCTGGGGTATAGACAGCATGGAGATGGGTGAAGGGAGATATCGACAGTATAAAATATGACAAAATAATAATTTATAAATTACTAAGCTTTAGTGAGGGAGCGAGTAGCATGGAGGGAGGGGGAAAATGAGGAGCTGATACCAAGGTCTTAAGTAGAAAGCAAATGTTTTGAGAATGATGAGGGAACAAATGTACAGATGTGCCTGACATACAATAGATGAATGAATGGTTTGTGTATGAGCCCTGAATAAAATTATTAAAAGAGAAAAAGAAAATGTAAGACTTCTTATCCATTTTAATATGTTTTGAAGATCAAAATTTTTCCTCTTCAAATTATGCAATAAACATTTTCATATATAAAAATCCATGTATAATTCAAGTTAAATGTTTCAGAGGTGAAGTTAACTCCCCATTTCTTTATAAGAATATAATCTAATTTTTAAGCATTTCTATGCACAGATGAGGAGCCCCGGTGGCATAGTGGCTAGACATTGGGCTGAGATTCACAAGGTCAACAGCTGAAACCAGGACCTGCTGTAAGGGAGACGGGCAGGGCTTTCCTCTCCTGTAAAGATACACATTCTTGGAAGCCTTCAGAAGCAGTTCCCCTTCCCCCCAACCTGTAAGATCTTCATGAGTCCACATCAACTGGATGGCAGTGAGGTTTGAGTTGCACAAATGAAGTTATGCCATTATAGCAAGATTAGAGTATGTTAATTTTAATAAAGGAGCTTGAATTCTGACACACCTATTCAGGGTTGCAGAACCATTTTGATTTCAGTTTATTGTATAGCACTTAGATACAATTACAACTCATAATAACTCTGGAAGACTTCTAGGTTTTGGGTCTGTAAATCCTTAAGGGAGCAGAAACTCTCATCTTTCTTTACCATAGAAGCTTATAGATTTGAAGATCTGACTGTGTGATTAGCAGTCAAACATGAGTCCCACTATACCACCAGGGCTTCTGGTTTATGCTATAGCAGCTCTGATTTCTCCCCACCCCCAACTTAAAAGTTAACAGTTTGGGACTGTCTGCCCTCCCACTTCTAATAATGGTGAAATGATTGTCGGGGAAATTTCCAAATGCTTGTAATTTGCCCTGTTCAAAGAACAGAGATCAAAAAAACACCATGTGAAGTATATCACTCAGCTTAACTATTTAGGAATACAAACTAAATAAAACTTGCATGCACTTCCTCTCTCTCATCTTAGCCAACACTCCGTTAAAATACCCTTATTTTTTTTCTGGGTGAGCAGCATGAACAGTGATATATGACATGTGTTCAGTATCTACAAAACTAAAGCTGATGGGGAAAACTGGAGTTGTTTTTGGAATCAGTATGCCAAATATACCCTCAAACATGTCTAGCATTTGAAGCAGCAGAATAAATATTGATCAGTGTAAATAAAGAGAATCTTGAATTCTGATTGCTTTGTGAACTTTCTCAATTTTAAAAATATGCTGCAATAAATGAAACTAAAAAACAAAACAAAAACAATCATAGTGTATCCCAGAGAGATCACATCCAGGGCCATTAATTGATCACTTCAGGTTGGGGGATACTGTGGAACCTAGAGCAGCCATTCCTAACATAGTCTTGGCATTAAAATCACCAAAGAGCTTTTAAAAACTGTGCACTTATTTGGGCTCAAGTGTGTTTTGGACATCGGGTTTTTAAAAGCTTCTCTCAGGTGATCAGAATACAAGAGGTTTTTTTTTAAGGTGTTAGCAAATGGAATTAATAGAGAGAACTTAAAAATTCCACAAGCTTTTGGTGCCTCCCAATATCGAGTTAGGACTGGGGCTCAATGTCAGAGAGGGAGAAAAGATTCCAGACTCTTCTACAGCTTGTCAAACAAGTGGTGCATTTGAGGCTGACCACACAGCCAGTTCTGTAAAGTGGCATTGCCCTGCCTCTAGTGTAGCTATTCATTTATATCAGCAGCTCAGTAAGCAACTTACATTTTGCTTCTTCTATTCATGCAACCAAAGATCTATCTTTCCTATACTGTAATACTTTTGTGAGTTGTTCCTTGCCTACAAAGAAGGTCTGCTCTCATGCCCTTTCTTCTCCTATAGGTTTTCCTGTAAGCACATGGCCTCGCTCGGCTTTATCTGCCTCCAATTCACTTCTCACACCCTCAGGGGCATAGGTTACAGTTGATCCGTATGCTAACTTAATCTCAAGCACAGTTATTATGTGTTACAGATATACTACCTTCGGTGGAAGCAACTTGGACACTGTCATTTGCATGGTGGAACTATCTTTGGCTCAACATATCAACAACCCACCTGTGTAGCTTCACTTAGGTTTTTGGTTTGAGATGTGAAAGGCGATGGGAAATTGAGATAATGGAGATCGGTTAGGGAATAAAAGAAAAGAATAAAAGGAGAGAAAGACAGTATAGTTCTAGGTTTACAAAGGACAAGACTTGATCATCAATCAACAACTTATGGAAAATTCATTCATTGCAGGGAATGGCTGTTTTCCAAACTTAATCTCTTCTCTATCCCCTTCCTGGGAACCTTCCTAGAGAGGAGCCTTTAAAAGCCATATGTCATGTCTAATTTATGCGCAAGATTTGTTTCTCTCAGTCTGAAATGCAGAGAGGAGGGAAGATTCATAAGAACAGATAAAATAACTTCCTAAAATCCAGAGAGATAATGGTTTCATGAATGACTGTTCCCCAAACTGAGTGGTGCCTACCATGGTCCTGTTCTTTGTCTCTCCCGAGATTGTCATTCATTCTTTTCTCTTGGGCTTAAACTACTGACCTTGCAAGTTCCTCTCAGGATTTAGAATGCAGCCTGCCACAATTACTTCGAGGAATGTCTTGAATGCCTAATAAATCCCATGCAGCCATTGCAGGACGCTGTGGCTCTTAGGTGTCATCTGTGAACAACTCTGGAAGGAAACACTCCCTGGTCGTGTGTCCAATTGTTCTGATGCTCAAGCCCACTGTTTCAGCCACTGGGTCCATCCTTGTCATCGTGCGCCTGCCTCGTTCAAGCTGCCGCTTCACTTCATCCAAGATGGTGTTTTCCTCTAGGCACTGGTCTCCCGTGACAACATGCCCAAAGTATGTAAGACAAAGCCCCCCCTCCCCACACATACCCTTTCCTCTCAGAGGCACTCCGGCTGCACGTCTTCCATGTACTGAGGCCAGATGACTGAACCCACACCTATTTGAATTCTCAGCCAGGATACATGAGTATGGAGATTCTTATATCAAGGAGATTTACTACTAAATTTGGAGCGCCTTAGTGAGAACTTACTATTTAGATATTGCATGATCATCCATTTATTTACTCAATTAACATTTATTCAGAACTTAAACTGTACCAGTCCTCCTACTCCCACCACCGGAGAGCAGTGATGCCAAAAAACAAAAACAAAAACAAAACTGTACCAGCAACTCGATGACATACTGAAAAGGTATAGATGCTACTATTTTTAAAGAAAATCTTGTTTTGGTTACGTATAAGTATTATAATTAAAGCAGACCTTCTAGAAAATGCCCCTGAATTTATAATTGTCTGATTTTTATGTACATATATTACACAGAAGCTCAGGCACCAGTGCTTAATATCGCTTATTAAATTCATCTATGTTACAATGAGAAAAAATTTACCTTTGCAACGAGGTAGCCTCATGTGCAAAATGAAATCAATATTACTTAATTTACAGAATTGTTTTGATATTTAAATGTGATAAACTATCAAAAACAGTACCGTGTTCCATGTAGACAAGTTTTTACTCTTTTTATTCTTTAACATTCAAAACGTGTATGTAATTTTGAACATGACAGCACCTTGTCTTCCTTAATTCAGGAAGTTTATCCTTCAGAGAAATGCTAGAAGAAAAGAGAGAAAATGCCACCACCAGCCCTTAACACCTGCCCCCTCCCTTTTTTGTTTCGCGCATGAAACACCCCATTGTCATTTCAGTAGCAAAGTAGGCAAGGCAATTTCTCCACGAATGGTGCCATCAACGAGCAGTATCAGAGTTTGGGCATGCCTAGCAACCAGTCAACTCTAATTTCCAAGGAGAGCACTTAAAATGAACAGGGAAACATCAACGTCCCCCAAACTCTCTAAATAACCGGTGATCCTGAAGCTCTCCTCTCGCGACTCCCTAAATGAAGACATTTGGGACAGGTGGAGCTTCATTTTATCTTGTGTTTTTCTTCTTTTCTGCCTGACTTGTTGAGGTGCTATTCAAGAAACACCCCAAGGGGCCCCCTTTCACCCACAGTCGTTATTTCCCTTCCCTCAGGGGGCGCCCACGTAGCAAACCACTGCCAGTGCAGCGGGAGGTTGTTCCTCTCAGTTTGCTCCAGAGGAAATGCCTTGCTTCTGCTGCATTCGTTTCTGGGTTCCTTGGAGAATCCCAGAACTTTACTTCAGCATCTCTTTCCCTCTATCTGTCTCCGTTGCTTTTCCTACTCTGTCCTTTGCATGTTTTTCAGAGGTCTACTCACCTTGCCTCCCACCCTGCCTTATTACATAACAGACATGTCCAGTCCCATATGCGGTTGTAAACATTAGGCCTAACTGTTAGAATTTGCAGCTCATCTCTGGGGGTTGGATTGGGATGGGGAGAGCCGTTCAATCAATCCCTAACATCTCACCTTTTGTACCTCAAAAATACATATGCTTTCTTTTGGGGGTGATGCAGCTGGCATTGCACGGTCTTCTTTCCCTGCTCCTATTCTCTATTCAATTCCACCTCACTGAGAAACAAGTGGGTCACGAAGCTGCCTGCCCCCTGCCTTGGCATTTGAGAACACGTGAAAGATACCTGTGCAAACAGAGGTGGCTGTTCCCTGGATTAGAATTAATCTAGCCAGCCGCAAAATCAACTCCCTGGAGAACATGTGTGCTGACGAGTAGAGGCACAAAGGAGAAGAATGAGCTGAAGGTGGAGGGATCAGTTAGGATGCTGACCGTGATGGCACAACCAGGAGAAACCTTGGGGGGAAGGTTCCACAGCCTGGGATTGTTTCCAAATGAGAATCCACAGCGTCTCACAGGTCTTCTACTATAAGCAGACCACGTCCATCCTTACTGAGTCTGGAGTGAAGGTTGAAGTCATTCTTGCACATGCTTAACATCAATGGATTACTTATTGCATATCCTCCACAGAGGTCAGTTGGCACAAAATAGGACACCAGTGGAGTGTTCCATATCCTACTTTAGTGAGTAGAAACTGGAGACTTAAACTGGTCTCTCCCACCTGGAGAAAAGAGGGAAGAAAATTGAAGGTGAATGGAAACACTTACTCCCATGGACTAATGGATTATACAACACCTGTCTCCATGTCCCTGATACTAGAAACACTAGATTTTACCCAGAAACTGTTACCAACCTCTCTGAAAGCAAAACCTCAAGGTGCAGGTTCCTGCTACTTGACACTAGCAAACCAAAAGGCCAAGCCAGGGATTTAATCTTCTCACAAACATTTTGTTCAATGTTAGTGACCTAAGTGTCTAGTGAACAAAGACACTAATAATCCACCTTAGCAGCTCATCCCCAACTGACAAGTTTTATAGTACAGGTTAGGTGAAAGTGACAAGAGACTGAAGTCATCTTTTGTGTAGGGAGGCGATAAAGTGGTCCCCCATATTCTTTAGGTTTTAGTGTGTGTTTTTCCTGCTGATCACAAATCTCTGAATTCAGATGTTACCTTTATGGGCCATATGATAGATTGGTATCATTCTGTATCTGAGAGAACAACTTCACGGCATTATGAGTCAACTGAGATTATATGGTAAATTCACATTCCTCTATGCTTTTGGTGAATTTTAAGAAAAGACAAGTTATGAAATTTTTTTTTTTTGCCACCATCAGGTTGACTCTGACTCTGAGAAGACAGAGTATAATTGTCCCTGTAGTTACTGTAACTCTTTAGAGAGTTGAAAGTCTCCTTTTTCTCCTGCAGAGTGTCCAGGCTTTGGACCTCTGACTTTGTGGTGAGCAGCTAAACACATAATTCACTAATAAACTACCATGACTTCAGTTAACACAGGATTAATTCTTATAGATAGGAATAAGAGGAGACCATAGCATTACAAGTACCTGGATAACGTGGAAGAAAACCCTCACTTCTAAAAGAGACCAGCCTTAACACATTTGCTCCATCACATCACACCCAAAGTCTTAAATAAACTGTGTCTAGAATTTTATCTTCTGAAAAATCTCAATGAAATAGGAATGAGAAGTTAGATATATTCTATCCTAGGCCAAAATGCCTTTTCACTTTTGAACTTGTGAAATCTAGAGTACAAGTTATTTGTTTCCAAAACACAACTGTGGAATAGGAATAACAGACATTTTCATTTCATATATGAGAAATTATAGGGAAAGAAGGCAGAGTAGGAACCGATCAAGCTCAAAACCCAGTAGAACACTTCATATTAGCTCTTAAGGCTTAAAAATAGCCCCAGGTGGCCTGCATACAATTGATGTATGTATGGATCGTCATGGGAGTTGTATGAGCCCCCAATAAAATGAATTCATTTTAAAAAAGGGAGGGGGAAGAGGAGCTTATACCAAGGGCTCAAATGGAAGATATTTGGAAATGAATATGGCAACATGTGTCCAAATATGTTTGATAAAAATGATGTATTGAATGTTATAAGAGCTGTAAGAGCCTCCAATAAAATCATTGAAAAAAAAATAGCCCCGGGTGTTAACCATTCTCTGAATTCAAGGTTGAGGCACTTCTGCCCTCGACTTCAGCAACTCCTTCCAAACCTTCTGTAATAGCAACTACAGTTCCCTCTACTTTCGATGGGTCTATTCTCCTACTTCATTTAAGTAGGGACTTCATCTTCGCAGCCCCCAAAAGGCTCCATTTTTCTGTAGCTTGTTCATGGCAGCCTCACCCCCTCCACATTAGCTTGAGGATCTCATCCACTGAACATACTTTCACAGTAGCCCCTCACTCTGGAACAGATGACAACAACAACAAAAACCCTACCGACTCTTTAGCTCCCAGGTAATCTAGAAGCTTATGTATTTGTGCTACTAACTCTAAGAAGAGCTGCTCAAAATCACCAGTCTCTCTTTGGGACAAAGATGAGGCTTTCTCTCCCTGGAAAGAAGCCTTGGAGGTAGATGTACTCTACAGGGTTCTATGAGTCTCCAGAACAAAGCTGGCAAAAACTGGACATTTAGAAACCTCCAAGGCTGTATACCAACCCTTTGCAGTCCAAGAAAATATGGCCCCAACTTGGTGAAACTGAGAGGCTCCGCTTCCTCTGGCCTTCCCAATGATGCTAAGGGTTTGTGAGCAGCTGTACGTGTTGTGTTTTGGGGGTGGGGATGTGGGGGTGAGCTGCAGATATAAAGCTCCTTGCACACACTCTCAGCCTTCCAAGAAGGAGGCAGTGTTTTGTTCTTCCTTCTGTCTTTGTCCCTCTTAATCTAAGCTGATGGGTGTTCTGTTTGGGTGGTTGGATTCATAGACTAGTCTTAATCTCCAGAACAAAAGATTATATAGAACATTCTAGGACACATAGTCCTTTCTCTGTACAGCAGAATTTTCTAGAGGTTTGCTTCTCTCTTTTTTTTTTTTTACCGTGACTTGTAAGTTTATCTCTCTCTTCTTATATTTTACAGTCTATATCCCTGGTAATATCTTGCTTAGAAACCTCAGCGGCTGTCTATCTGAGCTCTTCACTTATAAGTTCTGCCTTCCAGCAAGCATTTGAACATAATTGAGATACATTATTTGCCACTGTACTAGAAGAATCACCCTTCCTCCCTGGTTCAGTCACACATTCAGGACTTTGTTTTGAAGCCTCACATCTCTTGCCCACATTTCTAGCAACATCCTGTGGCTGGTGCCATATGTATTTTCTAACATGTTGGAAACCTTCTCGATGGCTCTCCTTGCTTTCTATTGAGCCTGCACCAGTTTACTGCTGATGTCCGTAATTCTGCCAACAGTCTGTTCCAGGCAATCTATGATTTTATAAGTAGCCCTCTTAAGAACTCATCCAACCTCTACTATTGACCAAATTTCAAAACAGCTTCCACATTTCAGTTCTCAGTTAGTCACTCCATGCCTCTGATTCCAAATTCTTCTTGCGTTATTTAGTGCTGCTGTAATAGAAGAATGACTTGACTTCTCTGTCTATGTACTTGGGACACGTTATCTGAAAAGACCAGTTCCTGGAACAGGGCCTAAGTGAAGAGACATCATGCAAAAAGTAGGCCCTGCACAAGATGGATCGACATAATGGCTCCAACAACGGGCTCAAACATAACACCCATAGTTAAGATGGCACAGAATGGCCAGCGTTGCTTTCTGCTGTACATAGTCACCACGAGTCGGGATCCACTGTACAGCACCTAACCACAAAATAATAGTAATGCCCAAATGGGTGACACTGACAAGCAGGAATTTGCCTGTCACAGTTTAGGTGGCTGGAAGGCTGAGCGGGGAGAGCTAGCTGGAGAGGAATGCTCTCTGCGTTCGTTCCGGGGCTAGGGCCTGTCTCTTTGGCTTCCTTTGAGACACTGTCTTATCGCATCTCGGTTGCTTGCTGGTCTAAATCTGCTTTGGGTAATTTTGTAAGAGATTGACTGAAAACATACCATACACAAGTCATGTCCCATCAACATAACAAATGTCTTTCTTATGACATTTGGCTCATTCTCATGTGAGCCAATAACTGCAGAGGATAGAATTTACAAAACATGTTTCTAAAGACCAACTGCTATAATTTCTTTGTGGTGTTTTCTTTTCCCCATGATCATTTCACACCCAAAAAGGTGCCCAGGCTTCCTGTTCTTCAGCAGAAGCCATGGACAGCCAATGATGATGAAGAAATGTCTTCTCCCCTCACCTGCAGTTTGCAGGAAAGCATGGTATATGTTCCCAATGTGTACTTATCTGTGTTCTTTGCTAAATTGTTAAAGGACCTGAGTGGCAGGGAAAAGACTGCTTTCAGAAGTTCACAGGGAGTAAGTCATTAATGCGATAAAAATGTGTCAGAAAGAGAAAATAAATTCTATTTTGGATCTGTGCCACTGTTTGTGAATTCTACGTGTGTTTGAAAACATTTCCCAGGTCACGTTTCCGAGGGTTTGAAAACAGGAGTTGTGCTGCCTTTGCAATTATCCCGCTTCATGTTCGGCATGACCTAAAGAGCTCTTCTTTGTGATCGCCGTTAATCTTGGTGATCTCCTTCCCTTGAAGGAGACCTCAGATCACTTGGTTTTCACTGAGCAATATTGTTCCTGGGACCTTCTGTTTAGTCTCAATAAGCGGCACAAGCACCTACTGGGGTCCTGACAGAGTTCTGTGGTCATCTGAAAATCGTGCTGGGCTCACCTTACCTGAAAACCTGGTAGCCTGAAACTCTGGTTCCTCAAACACAGCCAAAGCATGAACACCTGCCCACGTAGTACCCTGGTCTCCAGGGCAAGCTTGGTGTATTCTTAAAAAGAGAGCCTGTCTGATTAAGATAATCATGGCTTTCTTTGTTTTTGTTATTGTTGTCATAGTGACTTTTACCTTCAACTTCTTCTGGCTTCCTCTTGAAGTGAAAACGATTGCTCTGTTTTGCCTCAGATGGAATCAGTTTTGATTCTACCAAATATTCTGATTTTAGGGTTGGGATGACACATTCTGTGAGGTCAGCAAAAATGAGAGACGCTCTCAGTGAAATAAACAGACACAACAGTTATGACAATGAAATCAAACACACCAATAATCATGAAATGGTACATGTCTGGTACAAACATTTGCTCTATTTTCTAATTGAATAATTGTATTGGGGTCTTGCACAACTCTTCACAATCTACACATGAATCCATTGTGTCAAGCACGTTTGTACATTTGTTTCACTCATCATTCTCAAAACACTTGCTTTCACTTGAGTCTCTGGTATCCACTCCTAATTTCCCCCCTCAACCCTCCCCAATGAACCGTTGATACTTTATAAATTATTATTATTTACACACCATCTGATATCTCCCTTTACTTACTGCTCCACTGTCCCTCTCCCAGGGAGGAAATTATATGGAGATCCCTACAGTCTGTTCTCCCTTTCGCACCTTCCCTTCACCTTCCCGTGACGTGCTCTATTATGCATAGAATCAGCAGGAATCAGAACTGACTTTAAGATAAGTAACAGTTGCAGAGGCAGAAGGGACCTTGGTTGTTCAGTGGGAGAAGGCTCTCCTTCTCTGGGTCCTGTTTATGTGCAGCCACATTCCAGCCTATCCGTGGAAGTCTGTGACTGACTATCAGTCAGAAGGGTTTTAAAGTGAGCCTGCAGACTGACCCACGGGAAGGTTTGGTCAAGGAAAACCTGATGGATTGCAGTACTCAGATCCCATTGTGTGGAAGGTTGCCATGAAATAAGAGCAAAGAAACGAATGACAGTGACATAACCTATATAGATGGAAAAGTGGCTTCCATCACTGGGCTGAAACATAGCAATGAGTGTGGGAATGGCAGGGAACCCAGCATGTTTCCCCTGGTCTCCATCGAGATGCCAGGAGTCAGAACTGACTCCATTGCCCCTGGACACAACAACAATGCCTCTTCAATTATTTCAGAGCAAAAGGCATATTATGAAAGGTGAGAAACTGTTCATCAAAGATAATTGCATGAGAGCTATAACTGTCTGAAGATATGTATGTGTCTGCATAAAGGCTAAAGGGTTTGAAAATTCTAATGAATTTCCTCATTAATGTGTGATCTCATTAATTCTTTCCCTGATCATATGAGCCAGGAAGTACAGTAAGTTCAGGAGATACTCTTAGGAAGAAAACCACCAACTCTCTTATTATGTCATTTTCAGCCTCAGGGTAAAATACGGTGCTCTTATAAACAAATCAATAATGAAGTAGCCCACAGATTGTGCTCAGTGCAATGAAGGACACAAGCACCATGTGGGGATCATTGCTAGTGGTGTAGAAGAAGAATCCGGCTTCCCTGCAATCAGTGTGATGAGAACTGCAAGCAGGAGGGGCAGAAGGACCATAGCCCGAGGCCCCATGGCCTACATGTAATGAGGGAGAAGGAAGGGAGCTTGGCATTTGGTGTAAAAGTTGTTTAGAAGTCCAGCATGACCCAGAAACATTATCTGTTCTATATTGTTGCACAGGACACCTGCCCCAGTGTCTCCCCATTGAACTGTTTCACATGTCCCCTGCTATGTTTTTAAACCTATAATCGTATTTCCTTTATACAGCCAAGTGTTTACATTATGCTTTCAGAATAAAAAAGGAACAATGGGTGAATCCATCGAGGTAAAACTATAATGTAGCTGGAATTCATCTAACAAGGCAGATCCGCTATGTCTTGAAACCAGGAAGTGGCAGAGTGGGTTGAGGGCTGTCTACAAAGAGGCACCGGAGACTCTCTTGGGTGACAAAAATGTGCTGTATCTTGATTGTAATGGCAGTTAGGTAGGTGATTATATTTGTCAAAACTCTTCACGCTATATCTGAAATGACGCATTTATGATAGGAAAATGATCGTGCAATTAAAAGTAATAAAATAAGAAAAAAATTCCCCCAAGAAACCCACAAATGTAATTCCTCCATTAGCTCTAATGAATCAGAAATGAGAGACACTCCTGTCATCTTCCTAGGTTTGACAGGCTTTTGTATTTGTGGCAAAGGATGCTGTCGATAGCCTTTCTTGGCAATCATGCTAATCTGTGTCTCTTTGAGACTCGCATATACCCTTAGGGAGGGAATTCATGCCGGATCTGTCTTTTTCTTCCACTATCGCACCTAGCTCAGAACCCAGAAAAAGATCTTACTGAACTTTTATTATGTCAACAGTAATACACTTAAATATGCATCCAACCCAGTTCCCAAAAGAATGACCAGGAGCTGAATGGATTTCTAGAGTAAATGGGCTGTTTTTGGCACTGGCACCCACCTTCTGTCTCTGTGTGTGAAAAGTGAGACCAAACTGCGTTTCGACTTACCTGCTTCCACCTGTGCTTGCTTATTGATTTAAGGACACGCTTGTGATGGCGTCTCAGTTCTCCGGTAGGTAAATGCTCTACTGGCCCACTGCATTATCCTCCTTAATGGATCATTATTTCGCTGTTGAGAGTCCAGTGGTGGAATACGTGTGGGCAAGCCACAAAGAGGTGGACACCACGGTGTAATAGGAAGGAGGCCATTACGTCCCTTTAGTACATCGAGTGAAAGGAAATCGAAGGAGCCTAGTGGTCTATTGCATAACTGCCACTCTCGGGCTGTTCCTGGGAAAGCTGTGTAAATCAGCCCTCCTGTGCTCCTTCTGGAGAGCCCCTCTCTCCCTGCCAGCCTCGCCTCTCCCTATGCCATTTAAGGTGTCCTCAACTGGCCGATTACCTGGGATATTAGCTTTTCAAAGTATGACACAGAAGTTCACCAATTCCTTCCAACTCATAACACTTTAAAATTGTGTCTCCAAATTATTGCAGTAAAAATAGCTGATCTTTATGACTCCTCAGGGATTTCTTATTTTAATCGGAAACCTTCAGAAATGGCTCAGTTCTGTGAAAATGATGGGGAAAGTCTGCTCTTAGCAGTTTTTGTGTTCAAGGGCAAATCAACCTCTGTACTTGCTCACTCTAATTTTGCAAGGGTTATGAGACTTTAATTTGATTCTTTATCCAGTGTGCAAACACTGTTCACTAGAATTTGCATAATACATTTATTGTATAATCACTTTTTGCATTGGCTACCTGCTTCCTCAAATGAACATTGCTTTTTAAGGAGACATATTAATGTAGGGCCAATTTGAACTTTGTAACTAAACAGAATGAGGTATAGCTCTGAAGGACAAACATAAACCAGCGGAGGAAGGAGGGCATGTAATTGTTCTGAAATTGGCCATTATGTAGAAATAGCTCTGATCCTGCATTCTTAGATTCTCGTTTTGTAAATAGAAGCTACTGGAGGAATACATATTTAAAAATATAAAAATGTACATTAGGAGAAGAAGGGAATACACTTGTTTTGCTTGTCTCTTAAAATTATTTTAAGATATGTAGATTAAACTAGGGGATGGGTCTCAGTCTAGTCCAGAGAGAAGATAACTTTGACCTTGGGCCAGGTGTTGTAAATGAATACAAGTTCATTCAATGTCTAGAATCAAAGTAGGGGTTAGGTCCTGCTAGTTGTGCCCTTATTTTTGGTTGGTCGCTTTATTCCTAAGGATTCCTGGTGGCACACTGATTAATCACTCATTTTCGATCAATGTGTCAGCCATTTGAATCCACCAGCTGTCCCTTAGAGAATTTTGTAGCAGTCTGCTTCCATAAAGATCACAGCCTTGGGAATCACGAAACGATGATCCTACAATGGCCTCTTGGGATTCTATGAGTTAGAATCAACTCCACTGCAATAGATTTTAGCTCTGTTCATACAGAGGCCTGACTATCAAGTCACAGAAATGTGATTTGAACTTAGACTTCATTATCAACATCTGTGCTCTTCGACTACCCTGTTCAGTTTACCAATAAATATTGTCATCTGGTATGGGCTGTTTTATATTCCACAACATTCTTTAACATGTCTAGGTTGAATCTTATAAAGGCTTCATGGGGATCCTGTTGGGAGATTTGAAGATAAGATAGAAGTTGTATGTGATGAAAATCCCCATTTCTTAACTTGATGAGAGTAGTCTGTGAACCCTGACCTGAATGATGCTTATAGTAGACCAGGATATCTCAATCTTTAATGTGAATACAGATTACACTGTTCAAATGCAGAGTCAGATTCAGTTCTGGGATAGATCTGAAATTGTGTATTCCTAAAACAATCTCAGCACAGGCCTTTGCTGCTGGATCACTGACCACACAGTAGTAGAACAATTAACCTTCCAAGAGAGGTGCTCTTATATCTCTTCACAGAATCAGTTCTCTAATGTTCCTGGTCCAGAGTCTAGTAAAGACCCATTTATTTAAACATCCTGGTCATGGTCCCCTAAACTGCACCTCAGGGAACATGTCCTAAAGAGTCAATCCTATCCTCTTTACCCAACTGGGTTTCTGTGAGCAAATGCTACTTACAAAAGACAAAACCTTAGTTATGAGTCAAGACTCCACAGTTATTTAAAGAGACTTTAAAAAAATAAAAGTGCTTATTGTCAGATAACACACCATATAAAATCTTCTGAAAGACATAGTTTTTGATTTTTGAAAAAGAAGTTGACTTTTAGCTTATTATAAATAAATATGTAAATGTGCATAATGATTTGACAATTCAACTCTTGGCATGCTTTCTCAATCGCAAATCCTAAATTGTTTCCCAGAAGATCCTGAAATATGTCCAAAATTCCTTTGAGATGGACCCGACTGAATTACAACAAGGAAAATAGACTTTCAGTTCCCTGATTTCAAGAGGGGATGGTTTGAACTGGATTTAATAGACATCTGCTATCTTTGTATGTAGTGTATAATAGTACATCTCTGAAACATTTATTTGGGAAAACAGAACATAAAAATCACTCTCCAAAGTCTAGAATGTCTTTGACAACATTGTGTGGTCTTCATTCATTCATTAGAAAGAAACTCTTCAAATGTTGGAGTAAGACGTAAAAAAGTCTCTACGGCATTTTATGCTACTCAGAACGGTCTGAAAAAGGAGTTGGACAGTAGACATGTTGAATTAAATACTGAATTATTAAAATTATGTTGTTCTTAGTTTCCAATGAGTTGGTTTTGACTCATAGCAACCGTATAAATGAGCAACACCAGGTCTTCCACGATTTTCGCAATGTTCTCGTGTTCGAGTCTGTTGTTGCAGCTCCTGTATCAATTCATCAACCACCAGCGACTCCATCAGAGCTCTTTCTCTTTATTTTCCTAGGTGGCTTTTTCCACTGGCTGAAATTTCTTCAATAAAATGTATACGCTTTTATGGTAGAGGAAACCAACTCCATTACTGACTTTTTACGGGAGAGGGTTAACAAATGGTGAGCTCCTTTGAAAGTTGGTATTAGCTCTTCTAGGAGAATTTAATTAGGAAATCCGACTCTACGCATCCTACTGTCCCGATCGTGCTTCTTCAGGTGTCTTGTTTCCTAAAGTCACTATTTCAAAACACTATCGTAGGAGTGTCTCAGTGGGTCCCCAACTGCCACTTGTCAGGTGTGATTCAAAGAGCATAGAGTTCTTCAGAGTAGAGAGATGGAAGCACTGTATTTAGAAGTGTATGAGCTTGGATAGAGAATGTGTCATGAGCCAGCTTCACATTTTAAAGGGTTTGTTTAATGAAGGTTTCTATGATTTTGCAGCAAAAAAAGTGAGAAGTAGTACTAGACCCCCTTCCTGTTGGAACATCTTAGTGAATAATAGGACAGTGTTTGGGGAGTACACGTCAGTCGGAAAGGGTCAGATCGGAAAGGCAAGGGGATTGCATTTCTTTCTAAATATGGTATTATTTGGCTTTTAAAAAAATTGCACAGATGCCTTACTTTTCATACCATATATATATATATATATATCACTTGTTTTTATTGTGATTCTTATATAATCTTAAAATTGTACTCACTATGTTGCTCAAGGTGGAAAGAATAGTTTGGGGTCCAAGATGATGCACTAGCTCACGATAGATGACAATATTGTTCATGCACGTTTTCTTAAAGATATTTGGAATAAAGTCTATCAACGCCTAACTGGGATAGTGAGGATCCCTGGTGGCGTAGTGATTGTGTACCAGCTTGATAATCAATATGTCACCAGTTCATCAACCACCAGTCACTCTGTGGGAAACAGACTAGGCTTTCTACTTCTCTACTGAACTGCAGTGTCAGAAAGGCACCCAGGACACTCAACCCGCCCTATAGGTTTGTTATGACCCAGACTCCCCTTGCTGGCAAGTCCGGTTGGTGGGTTTTGGGTGTTGGAGACAGTGAGCAGGGAAAGATGGGTATTCCTTAGGAAATGTTCAACTGCCCTGACCTGAAAGTTTTCTTAAGATTTAGAAGTCATCTTTGACAGGTGATTTTGGACAAGAGAGTAAGAGTTGGATCCCGTCTTCTGGAAAAGGATGGCGTTTGAAGGCACAAAGGACTCTATATAGAAACTTGGATGAAATAAAAAATTAGCAGAGGGATTGAAAGTTGGCTATAACAAGCAAAGGAAATCATAGATGATGTATGCATCTTGAAAGCGTTGCCCTTAGTGGCAGAATTCACGTTCTCTTCCTTCACTTCAGCAATTTGCTGATGAATGTTCTGAGTGGTTCTCCAGATTTCCTTCAATATGCATTCTTTAGACTGATGGAAGGTGAGGAAGTGATTAGATCACTGGGAAGGACTTTGCCATTCCTAAAAAAGAATACTGTATATGACAAGCTTGTGTGCTATGCCATCTTCTGATGCATTCAGTGTGCATGCAGATTAAAATATTGTTGGTAAGCAGGATTTCTGAGTTGGAAATGACTCAGTGGCAGTGAGTTAGTTTGGTGGGTGGAAGACGTAATGTCTCACTGGCTCTCACATACAAGGGGGTATTCGCCGGAAAAAAAAAGAGTTTTTATTCAAAACTGTATTTTTTTTTTTTTACAAAGCGACCTTATTATCATCAAAACATTCTCCATTTCATTTAAACCTCTATCAAATCTGTGATTTCATTCTTGGAAACAATTTTCAAACTCATCTGTTTGGATGCTTTACAGTCCCTTCCATGTTTCTCTCTTCGTCTCTTCTAGTCATCGAATTATTGTCATTTCATGTTTCCTCTGCATTCACAGAAGCAAAAAGAAGTTGCAAGAAGTAAGGTCAGGTGAGTAAGGTGCATGAGGTAAAAGAAGCAGGCAGTTTTTGCCAAACTCTGGCGCACTGAGATGACTGGTGAGCAGACGTATTGTCATGGTGGTGGGAACACTTCCCTGACTGCTGCAAAGCGGGCCGTTACTGTGTCACACTATTGCGCACTTTTTATCAGAACCTCTCAATAGAAAGCTTGATTTACAGCATGACCCGGTGGAACTAACTGCAAGTACACTGTTCCCTTCACATCAGAAAAACACATGAGCATCGTCTTGATCTTTAATTTTACTTCAAAAACTTCTTTTTTGGGGATGAAGTGATGATGGTGTCTTCCAGTGGATTGATTGATGCTGCTTTCAGTCCTTAGAATAGCATGATGTCTCCATGGCCAGTACTGACCTTGGGGAAAAAAATTCTGGATCCCTTTGAAGCTGTTCTTTCTTCCTTCTTCTTTATAATAAATAATTCTATTGGGAGTTCTTACAGTTTGTATAACAATCCATACATCAAGAATGTCACATTATTTGCACATATGTTGCCATCACCATTTGCAAAAAAAATTTCTTTCTACTTGAGTCCTTGGTATAAGTTATTTTACTTTCCAACCCCTCTCAGCCTCATGGATCCTTGATAAATTATAAATTATTTTCATATCTTATACCATCCACTGTTTCCCTTTACCTATGTTTCTATTGTTCAACCCCCTCAGTGAATAGGGTGGGGATTGGAGTCATACATTGATTATTTCTGCCTGTTCTACCTTTCTTTCCTTATCCCCCACCACTTCCCTGAATACTTATGGCATCGCTATGCCCATTACAGTTCCTAAAGGGTTTATCCGTCCCAAATTCATGTTGAGGGCTCCTGTCTGTACCAGTGTACATGCTCTAGTCTAGCCTCTTTTGTAAGGTAAAGCTGAGTTTGTGATAGTGAGGGGGATGAGGCATTAAAGAACTAGAGCAATGTTGTGTGTTTTATTGGTGCTATAGTGCACCATGGCTGACTCATCTCTTCCTTGTTACCCTTCTCTGAAGGGATGTCCAATTATCAACAGATGGACTGTGGGTCTCCATTCTGACCTTCTTCATTCACAATGACATGACTGTCTATTTTGGACCTTCTGTGCCTCACACCGGATCTTGTGGAGACCCCACGATTAGATGGGCTGGTGTGTGAAGCTCTTCTTTCAAAGCATGGCCTGTTTTCTGTCAATGCTCTTTTTCCTCTTCAGTCAGAGCCTGAGACATGTTTCTCAGCAACCTTTCTCATTCCCAAATCTTCTGTTAAAATTCACGGAACAGGGCTGCAAGATAGTCCAGATAACATCCCCATCTCTTCGATGGTCTGTGGTTGGCCTTTGAGCACAATGTACAGATTTCATCGACACTTTTGTCTGTTCAGGAACTTGATAGATATCCAGAATGAGGCCTGTCATCAATCAACATTTCATCTTTTTGGAAACAAGAAAACCACCTTCGCACACTTGAGTTTTTCCCATAGTGCTGTCCTTGTAAGCTGGGTTCAACATCACAGCAGTTTCTAAGACATTTTTCTCTAGCAGGAAGCAAAATTTCACAGCCTCACCCTGTTCCCTTAAATTGGCTATCACACACACGAGGTTATAGAGAAACTGTTTTTACAAAAAAATTCACTGTGACCGGTGGGAAACTTCCCAGGCAACACCACTGTATGCACTAACTCAGAGTGAGTTGCTTGATACTTGCCTAGCGGGAAAATTGCTGACTATGAAAGCTCTTCTCTTCCTGGTGCAATTCTGTTTGGGGGGCAGGGGGTACATCCTCTTAAGTTGGCCAATGCCTCCCATGGGCTTTCCTTTTCTAATGGAACTACCTTTCTAAGCCTGTCTTTGAGGGAGAAGGTAAGAAGAGCACTTGGAAATAAAATCATGGGTGAGGCTTGCCTATCCTACTATGGCCTGGAGATAATAGAACTATAATTAAAGTTTTTGCTTCTAGCTCTATTCCATTATAGTAATAAACTCAGTGGAATTGTTTTGTAGATAGCCTGGGCTTGTTCCTGCAATAACCATTACATATTTGGGCCTCCTGCTGTTGGTGATGACAGAGGCGCGTAGGACCAACCAACCACACAGGACATGTGTGTTATTTGAATCCCAAACATTGCCTGTGAGCAAAAGAAAGCTTTGCTAGCTAGTTCACAGAGGTTAATCTTCCATTTACAGCCAAGCAGACTGCTCCCTTAATCTCTGTAATATTATAATAAATTAATGTTTGGGGTAGACGAAGAGGTTGCCAAATCAGTGAGTTTCTTTAATCTCAATAAAGCACTGTGATCATGTTCAGCCCATAAATAATGATCCAGTTCCTAATTTTGACTTCATTCAGTATAAAGAAGCAATTCCTCTCATTTAAAAATCAATTGAATGGGGTGAGAAGGGAAGTGAGTTTAGGGATTTGAATTTGTGTTTGGTTTAATAAGACTTTTTGTGTAACATAAATGAAATGAGAATGTGTCCCATTTGCAAGTGGCAAACTACTAAGTACTTTGCTGCCTGCATTTGTCTGCTTTTGTAATTGTTTTATTCTTCCGGGAAATGCCTTTTGAGACCCAATTTCTTTTCCCTAGGCCACACTCTTGTCATTTCCACACAAAGTACACTGGGTTTACCCCCACCTGCATGAAATAGTTCCTACTTCAGAATGCCAGCACTTGCCACCCTTTTTGTGGTACTGACTTTGCTCTACCTTGGATTTAATGTCAATGACTTCAGCTGTGCTCACACCCTGAAGGAGAAACAGAGGCAGAAAAATATGTGCATATGTAAAACTTCGCAGGTAGATATGTTCCTTGTTTGACCTTCTGAAGGGGACCTTGGCTTCACTTTTCAGTTGTTTCGAACAGAGCCTGGACCATTCTGTTGTGGTTGGGTGCATTCAGGTCAGTTTCACCCATATGGACCTTCTATGACAGAGTAGGCTCTCTATTGTTGCAGGGCCAGATGGTCAGGCCTTTTCCGTGGGAGTCACTGATAGTTTCTGATTACCCCTCTTTGGGTTTTTAGCTTAACCATTGACCCACCAGGCCTCATTGGACACAACATTGTGAAGAGAATTATTTCTATAATGGGAAGATAGTTTTCACTCTACGTAATTTTCTATATAGATAACTGCCAGGAATTGAGTTTTATCCTCCCCCCTGAAATATATGATCCTTTCTGGTGTGCTGTACATTTTAAATTCTCTGTGGATGTGCATGCGTTGGAGAACAGGGTTTTCTTTGTTATGTGAATGAGGTTCTATCATGTAGGCTGTGTCTTCAAGCTAATCCCTTTTGTGATAGGGAAGGCAGGACAGAAAGATACAGTTGCTGCCATACAAAGAACCTCAAGGAACCAGGAGACCAAGGGTCTTCCCCCAGAGCTGGCAGAAAGAAGAGGCCTTCCTCTGGGGCCAGAATCCTAGCCTCCTGATCAGTGTGAAAATAAATTTCTGTTCATGAAAATCACCCCTCACATGTGGTATTTGAGTCATGGCAGCACTCAGCTAGGAGATTAGGGCATCACCTAACTCCACTACAATGTAGGAAGCCCCTCAGGCTCTTCCAATTTATGTATGTAACTTGCTCAAACACAAGAGCCCTGGGGGTGCCTTAGCTAAAAACTCCAATGCGAACCCAAAGTGTGGCCATTTGGAACCAAAATCCATATCATGGGAGAAAAATGGGAAGGTCCTCCCTAAGGATTTACAACCTTGAAAGCCTTCTGTGGTTGTTCTGTATGCTAACGGTTCTACTAGGTCAGTCACGTATTACTGGCTTGAGAGCAATGGTTTTGGCATGGACTTACTGGACCCTTCATTCTTTTACACGAAGGAGCAGCTTGGAACCATCTTTGCCTTCCCTTATAATCCAGCACACTACCTAACTTCCTTAGACATAGTAGTTGCTCAATAAATTAAATCATAATTATAGCTGGAGAATCACATCTTAGCTCAAAATTGAATCACTTCGTATTATTGCATTAAGTTTGTAGTAGTCTAAGGATCACCCTGGTTGCATAGTGGTTACCCACTGAGCTGGGATCCTCAAGGTCAGTGGTTCAAAACCACCAGCCACTACCCCAGGGAAAGATGGGGATTTCCCACTCCCATGAGGATTTACAGCCTTGGAAACTCCCTGAGAGAATGCTATGTACTCTTGGGTGGCCATGAATAGGCACTGACTCAATGGCAGTGAGTTTGGTTTTAGAGGAATTATCCAACACATTGCTATTCTTCTCAACTAAGAAATGCTTTGTGTTTAGAGCCTCAGCTGGATGATACAGTAAACATGTTGTTCCTGTCCCCTCCCCAGTGAAAAGTGTGCCTAAACACAGTCAAATCTTAGTTCAGAAGCTTCAAACTGTCTTAGAGAATCCGGCACTATTCTTCCAGAATATTAAGGCAATGAAGCTTAGACATCAGGAGAACATGGTAAGACATCTGCTTGCCATACGATGGACTGTGTCACCCATCTTTGTGAAATATTGTAGTGTGACTGTTTCCCCCCCCCCCACTCACACAGTAAGTACACACATGGATTCTTTACTTCACAAACTCCTCTTTGGATCCTGTTTCCCCAAGTAAGATTTGGGATTTCAGAAAAATAGGGTATTCCCCTCAAAAAATAAACACACTTGTCTCCGGGCTCTTCAGTCAAACAAGACTTGTCTTTTGCATTTAATTTTGCAAACATCTAGCTTAGACCACACGGTTCATCCATTGCCCATTGGCGGTTCTCTCCTTGCACTGAAGGGATCACGCACTGCACTTGATGCCGAAGAAGATACTGCAGAAGCGACTGAGCATTTTTCTCCATTTGTTTTTGTAAGTAGAAAAACAGCAATGAAATGCTCAGCGCTGCCCTTCGATACTTTCTTTGATCACATAATGCAGAGAACTAACAGATCCAATAATAAATAGATAAATCCAGCCTCCCTTGAAAGCATGAGGAATGCTTAGCTCTGCAAGAGAAACTCAGAAACATACAGAAACCCTCACCCCACCAGCCTTCCAGGAAGACTTCAAAGTACTTCTCCTTGCTGGAAGCCCACGTTCCCCGTTTGAGCCTAGTTAATCATCACAAAATATCATTAAGCCTAAGTAAAAGAGCAAAACAAACAAACAAAGCATCTGTCATCTACCTTATACTAGTGGATAAACAAGTTTTCCAGCACATTTTTTATGCAGTTTTTTGGTAGATTTGGGTGCCTCAGCTGATAGTCTGGCCAACTTATACTTGAGTATATGTGGGGATTGACTCTTGCTCGTGGTTGCCTCTTGTGTCCCTGTGTAGAACTTTGCTCCATACCTCTCCCCCTCCCACCCCTCACCCCCAGCTGCTTTGGAGGAAGTGGATGAGCAGCAGGCATTTCTTCCAAAGAGATTCCCAGTAAACCTGAGCTTAAGACTGGAAACCAAATGCTAAACAGGGAACCCCACCTGGGCACTCCAAACCGAAATGGAGGGGAGAGGCATTTGTGAAACAAGGGCGATTTAAAACCACCTGTAATGATTAAGATTGAGTACACTTTCAGTTGAAAGTATCATTTCTCCACACAGGATTCCTGTACCCTTTAAGAAATAACATTTTTATACACAGACCGATTAGCTTTAGATGAAGGTGGGTGTTACACCAACCATCTGGGCTGCGAGGGGACTTCAAGGGCAGTCGTTCATTGTGAAGGGGAGCAACAGGGAGAACGTGGCACAGTTTCCTCTTGAGGTCGTCTCCCCTCTTGGCTCACTCGAGATGCTGCTGGTCAGCAGAAGCAGGAGCTCTTGTTTCATTATTATTTTGGTCTTCCCGCCACATGAAGAACAACTCCAATATTGCTAAATGAGTAAACAGTTTACCAGGGGAAGTTAAGCGATGGCAGAAGAGGTTGAGTAAGGTGACCAGACGTCCTGCTTTTTAAAAATTTGTCTCGCGTCCCACGGCATTTTAAAATTAAATAAATATATTACAATATTATTTTTGTGTTCTATAAACCTTTTTGTTGCTCCATATAGATCAAATTTTTAATCAAGAAACCCCCCCCCCCACTCCCTGGTCAATGATGTCCCGATTAAAATCTGATCGAGACTTCCTTGAAATTCCAAGTAGACTCGATCGTCACACAGCGCTCCCTTGACTGACAAACGCCACAGGACGGGTTTTGTTTCAAGTCATTCATGGAAATAAAACATGAACCCTCAGGGTAATAACTTCTGTGTGCACAATACTGTTACAATGTATACATGTACATAGGATTCTAGCCACACATATCCACATATAAATATATATATTGCTTTTCTTTCTGTAGAGTAACCAGGCTTGTAGTGGAATAAAAATGGCAAACTTTAACACCCAAGGTTTAAAGCATTTCAGGAAAGCATTGATTAAATCTGCCAATAGAATGAGTGTGTTTGGCCAATGACCTAATTAGCAAAGAGCCGGTTCTTTCTCACTGCTCTGCTTCCCGCTAATTGCAGAACGGTTGGCCTTCTCCCCCTGACAAGGAAGAAAAACAAGGACCGGGATGTGTGGAGAAAACAGTGACATTCAGTTTTAATTCACTTGAACCTGCTGCCAACCTTAATTATGTAATTGAGAGACGGAGACGGTGGGCTTGCAGCTACTGGGGCCAGAGTTTCAGATGGTTAGCATTCGCCAGTGATTTGTGGAGGATTTTAGCAGGTCCCATAAAACATCCTTAGCTGGAGCTTAACTAATCTCCCTACCCTTTTCCCCTGGCTAGCTGCAGGTACTCAGATTCCTGTTCCCTTGATTGTTTGTCATTAAGGGAAGCAAATTGGAACCAAATTGGAGTGGCTTTTTCCCTTAGTTAAATGCATCATTTTTCTGTAGGGGCGGCTTCATATTTCATGGACTTTTCTCCTGATGGCCGTGCGGTATGCCTTGTCCCATAAAACACAGTAATGCCACGTTTCTTTCTAGAGCCCAAGTATTTTTTTCACGGTTGCTTGAAGCAGTTTTACCTCTTTTATGTGCCCTTTTCACTACTGAGCTTATGTCTGAAAAGTGCAAAAACTTGAAGAAATCTTTTTGTTGACGGCTTCCTTCACTTATTTGTTCCTGAACTCATTGAAGGATTTGTAGGCCCTATGCTGACGGGTGGCCGCCAGTGTAGACTGTCTACTTAAAACAAAAAAGTTTCCTAGGAATCTGCCACTTTCTCTCTTTGAGGACAAGAGATCCCTTTAGAATGACACTTTTTCTTAAAGTTCGCCCATAACTTCCTATGTCAGAGAAAACTCAGTGTCTGATGCCCTCACACAAATTTTTGTGTGTTTGCCTGGGAGTTTGGCATAGTGATTTTGTAACATCCTGTGTAATGTATTAGGGTGGAGTGGGAGGGAGAAAAGTGGAGAGAAGCCACACTTGAAAAAAAGCAGAGAGCCTTGAAACTGGGGGACCTTGGGGACAGGGAGGCACGGCTGAATCCAGACTACTCTGATGACTCAGCATTTGCATTGCTCTTGATAGCCAAAGAGTACAAACAAACGTACCCCTTAGTCCCAAAGTCATCAGTCCGCGGCAGCATCTTGCCATGGCCAGCATCCCACTCTCTCTGTCCTTAGCCTCTCAGGGATATGGTCCCTCCGCCTTAACTTCTATGGGGCAGGAAGCCACCTGCTATTCCTTCTCACCGTGTCCTAGGCTTTCCACTCTTCCTCTGCCCTGTCTCATGGTCTCCTTGTCTTAATCACTGATCTCAACCTGGATCTTTTCCATGGCTCCATGGTCCCTGCCTCCATCTTCTCCAGTGCCTCTAGTTCTAGATGTGCTCTGCAGGGAATTTTTTTTCCTTGATCGTCCTGGGACTGTCTGCCTTGCATCTGAGATGGTTCATTTGTATAGCCAGGGAAGTGGCAACTAAAAGGCACCCATCCTCTCTATTAATGTTCTAAACACCGTGTTGGCATAACCCCATCTACTGATTTCTTTTTTGGGGGGGAGCATCACTGTCCTCTGGTGGTGGGAGTAGGAGGCCCAGCCTTTGCTCCTGTCGAGCCGCTCTTGGAATTGAACTTCCCTCCCAGTGGGCCGCAGTCCTGTGCACAACCACTATGCCACGGGGCTCAGCCCACCAGCGAATCATTTTTGTGAGAGTTACAGAGCATGGATAAGAAAACCACAATCAGACAGCCTTCATCACCTCTCTGTCCTCGCAGGGATTAAGTTATACAAATGATCTCCTGCCCTATGGCAGCTCCAAGCTCTCACTTTCTGTTTCATATTTCTTACCAGCACAGGGGGAAAGTTCCCACAAACCATACAGTAGGTGCTCAATAAATATTTGATGCATAAGATGGATAACTCCTCAGGAATTTCCTAAATTAGCTCCACGCTAGGTTCAATTTGGGATTTTAGATGTCTGAAAGGGCTTCAAAAATTTTCTGGAAAAAATTCACCATCTTTCCCATTCCACTTTTCCATGAGCGTTTTAAGCCTCATCATATACATATATCTACTCCCCCAATATTTTTTGAATATTTTATTGTTTGGCTTGCACAGCACATTACTGTGAATGTTTTACATCAGCAGCATGCATATTCTCTCTCTATTTTTGGCAATCCATGCAACCCCTTCACATAGGCGTTTCCTGTATATACGACGGGCACTACAGGTGTGTGTGAAGTGTTTAAGCAGGAAAAGCACAGGAGTTTCCCATACCACAAATGTGGGCACAAATTGTTGCATGAAGCGGTTGCTATGCCTACCGTGTGACAGCATTTTCCCCATTCCTCCTCTTCCCCATCACTCTCACATATCGCTCTGCCTTTTCTTGCCTCCTCGCCTTTGCTTTGGGGCCAGTGTTGCCCATTTGGCTTTCTAGCAGCTGATTCTTCTTTGGGGTGTTCCTATCTATTGTAGAGGCCAATCTAATATTTGTTGGGTGCGGACTTTACGTGAGTGTCTTCAGTTCCTGGTTAAAAGGATGTCTTCGAAGGAGTTGCTTTGGTGTCTGTCAGTCTGTTTTATGAATCTGAATTTTGGTGTACTTTTTCCTCCTCTTCTAATCAATGATTCCTAACGTGCCCCTCATCAGAGCAGTCTGTGGTGGTGGTCGGGTACTCCCCACTTCTTATCTCAGGCTAGAGAAGGCTGTTGCCCATTGGAAACTTTGCTCCAGGAGACTCATTGCTGCTGTGAGTGTTTGATTTTCTTCATTCTCCTTTGCCCCAGATTGGAAGGGATCAATAGCTATGTGTTGGATGGCTTTGTGTGACCCTCCATGAAAAGTTAGACTCTTAAAAGATCTCTGAGGAAATTCTACCCTGTCCTACAGGGTCAGGGGTCATCAGAACTAACCCAGTGACAATGGTATTTAATTTATTTAACCACTGAGAGTTAGTTTTCATAGATTGTGTTAGCCTCCTGAATCTCTTTTTGTTGAAGCTTCTAAGTTTCTGTTAAAGTCCGTTGTTTGTTTTCCTGTTGGATGATTTATCTTTGTGCTGTTGATGTGTTTAATTTTCTATATATTTTTGAGAGTACTCAAAATATGAGGCCCCCTCTCCTCATGACGCTCCATAGATTCCACTTTCACTCTTTTGATAGCCTTTCACTCACTGCCATGGGGCTGATTTGACTCCTCATGACCTGATAGAACAGATTAGGACTGAGACTGGGGATCTTCATGGGAGTACAGAGCTCATTTGTCTCTTAGGAGCTACATACTTATGGTTTATATTTCATTTTGTTAGGCACAGTGACCTTGTCTCAACTAAATGTATTTAATCCACTGACGTCCAATGTGGTTATTGATATGTATCCATTCACAGCTGCCCTTTTGTTATATTGCTATGTGGGTGTATCTTTAACTGTTTCTTCCATCGCTTGGTTTTCTGTGCTAAGTTCCTCCTCCTTCCAAAGCGAATGGTTTCATTCTCTTTAGCGTGAGTTCTGGACACAATAATTTTTTTAAGTCCCCCAAATAGTCCCAATGTGATGGCTGCTACAGACAGTCTTAGTATCTTCTATTTGGAAACAAACCAAGATGCCTTTGAATTCATATTCTCCTCTAGCTAAAATGGTCTCTGAATTTGCCTTCCTAGCCAAGATGGCTGCAGAGAAGCCTGTGAACCCCCTACGTTGTTCTTATACCCTTTTTTTTTTTTTTTTTTTGCTTTTCCCCTGCTAGTGCAAGCTTCTATGTGATTTCCCCCATGCTATACTTTTTTTCCACCTGCCTGGAGCCAATCTTGCTAATGTTATTCCTGTTCCTAAACACACCAGGCCATTGCAGTCTCATCTGGCGCCTACTCTCAGCAGTATTTGACACGAGTGACCTCTTCCTCATTCTCGAAACACTTTCTTCCCCTGACATCTGAGACCTCCTGGTCCTGTTTTATTTCCTCTTCCTTTCCCACTCTCCTTCACCCTTCTTGCCACCTCATTTTATCTGACTCCTCAGTACCAGCAGTGTTCAGGCTCTGAACAAGATCACCTTCTAAGATTTTTTACTCCAGGCATTTCCATTTACGTATACCTCTGTAAATACTTTTGTTATGTTGTTGACCTTTCAATTTGTATTTCCCATCCTGTCCACCTCTGCTAGAATTGACATAATAGATCCAACTGCTAACAGTCATTTTTACATACATGCCTCACAGTGTTTCTATCTCAGTATTTCAAACACTGAGATTTTGATTTTCTGTCCCAACACCAAGTCTCCTCATTCCAGTATATCTTATCTCGATCCACATAGTGGCCTGTGTCAACACAGCAATAACAATCCTTTCTCTACCTTCCTTACCCTCAACTTTATCCCTCATCACAGTCTGTTTCTTATGTCTCCATATAACACTGAAAATATCCATTTCCATGTCAGTTGTCACTTTGTGAGTTGCTGAAGTGGCTTCTGCTTTCTCTTATTCTATTCTTACGCTTTCAACCCTCACAGCAAACAATTCACTCTCCATGCAGAAAATCCTACTAGAGTCATCTTTCAAATAAAATATTTTTAAGCAGATAATTTTCTGTCACTTTTTCTTCAGAATTCAGTAATGAACACATAATAGTCAGATGTGATATTCTCTCTTTTAGTACAAAGGAAGGGTGTCATTTGGTAATTATAAATCACTTGTATGATTGTTTGGCTGATGCTGACCTTACAAACTGGCTGGAACTGTCTTGTCCACCCCTGTCCCTATTCTTGAGACCCCAGTGGCAATGTGGTTAGATGCTTTGCTGCCAAACAAGAGGTTGGAAGTTCAAATTCAAAAAGTGCACTGTGGGAGAAAGATGAGGCAGTTTTCTTCTGCAGAGATGTACAGCCCGGAAACCTTGGAGGCTATTCTGTTCTGTCCTGTGGAGTGACTGTGAGAAGAAGTTAGAGCTGAGTGGATGGCACGCAATAGACTCTCAGCCAGAACTCTTCTGTTGAATGGAATGGAAGAAGGAGCATATGGATGTTGGAGGCTGACTGATGAAAGCATGAAGCGAAGGGATGCCCTGTCATATCTCACTTGGCAAGCTGTACTAAGAACCCAGTCACTCCTTTGATAACTGTTCCGCTGATGTAAAGACTACTCCCTGAGATTTCTGAATCCCTTTGCCTAAATCAAAAGCTAAAGAACTGGCAAGAAAGATTCATTCTCTCTCTCTCTCTCTCTCTCTCTCTCTCGCTTTTGGCCTACTTGGCTTCAATTTCAGCATCCATCAGTCAACTATCCTTTGGTATCAGGATACTTACGTCACCTCACTTGAGTCTCAGTCTCCTCATCTGTATAATGGACATGCAATTGATAGATAGCACTAAGGTTATACACTTATCAGGAGCCCATGTATGCATCTCTTAGTATAGTAGCTAGATATATAGGAAATGATATATAAATTTAAAATTTGATTTTCCTGCCCACTAACTCCATTCCTTGATTTGTTTGATATTTTCTTCTCTTTCTTCTCATTCCTTCTTTCTTTCTTTCATCTTACTGCAGTAAGAAGGCTCATATAACCTACACAGAAATATTTTTACTTTTTTATTTTTACTTTTATTTTTACTTTGTGTGTGTGTGTGTGTGTGTGTGTGTGTGTTTGTGGGCATCACTGCCTCTGGTGGTTGTGGGCGCTACCCAGCCGCCGCTGGATTTGAACTGCCAAGCCTGCGGGCTGCAGTTCCGCACTCAACCAATTATGCCACCAGGGCTCAGTCCAAAATATTTTTGTTAAGAAAACTACCACTACTTACAGAGCAAGCCTACTTTTGGATTAGCAGGATAAACCTACCAGTCTCTCCGTCCTGCTCTTCAAGAGCACTTTGTGGTGCACTGCTGTGTAACAAGTTCATTTTCAGATAACATGCTGGGAAGGAGAAAAAGATGACTGGATTTGAGGAAAGAAAATTAAAAAGTTAATTAAAAGAAAGAACTTGGTAATTGAGTTTTCCTGGACTTTTTGTTCGTGTGTGTGTGTGTGTGTGTGTGTGTGTGTGTTAGTGGAGGGAGTAGTTAGTGTGTGGTTGGTAACTTTTTTTCAATCGCTTACCTCAAAACTTTAAATTTTATGAGAACTCTGAGACTATGGAGCAAAGTTATCAGTTACAAATGCAAACAGACAGGGGATATACCTGGTAGACTCTTAGGTGTACCCAGCAGAGCTATGCTCTGTGCATGCTTATGCATTTTTATTTTGAAATCATCTTGGCAGTTGATAATGGAGTTTGACCAAACTCTGGACTCATATCTGCTACATTGAAGAACATGCAAAAAGTCCCTTTCATTGTCTTGATGGTATTAGCTGTCCCTTTGACCTCACTAGGTGTTTGTGTCCAGCAAAGGCATGTATGTGGGGAATCAGATAAGCAGTTCTGCTGTCCTTTTCAGACTATACTGTCATAGCAAATGAGTGATCTTGATATTGCTTCCTAATTTTAAAAGAAGCTTCCTGATTCATCTGTAGATCCATTCTTTTCACAGATCACTTAAGAGTCAACATGTTTATTTGCGATGTTATCGCTAATATGGACAGAGTTTTATTTGGACTTGGGAGACTCAGTTGGAACTATTTCTTAACTCTCACAGCCATTCACAACCTTTTTTCATTCTTGCAGTCGTGTATTTATTGGACAAATATATCAGACTGTGTTGTAGTTGCTGGTGATAACTTTGTGCAAGTCCTACTATGTCTTTTATCATCTTCTTTTTTCCTTCGATAATTCACATCAGAGATAGACACTTTCCCCCTTAGGTGATTTACAGCAAATTCACTGAAGAAAGAAGCACATGGGTAAGGTGTGTACTGTCATTTTCCAAATTCATGTGAACCAGATGGCAGAAAGTAATAATTTACAATGCACATTAATCAAAAATTGCAGAAGAAATGTCTTATTTGGGCACATTAGGGGACACAGTCCCCAAGCCAACTTCAAGAAGATAAAAGACTTACTAGTTTATATGTAGAGATACTCTAGAAACTTCCAACAGGTTAAAGAGCATTGCTTTGAGAAATTTGATGTTCAACCAGGGTCATCTCTCAGAGGAAATAAACTCAAGGGTGACTACAAGCACACATTTCATTGGCCTGATAAAAATGCAGCTTTTCAATAATACTAACAAGGGCCTTTGTGTTTTCACAGGTTATGGGTTTGTAGATTTTGACAGTCCTGCAGCTGCACAGAAAGCAGTAGCATCTCTCAAGGCAAATGGGGTGCAGGCACAGATGGCCAAGGTAAGACAGCTGTTTGGATTCTGTTATTGACTTTTGCGCCTTCTTGATATTAATTATTTTGCCTTTGCTGTAAGGTGACTCAGAATTGGAGTTTGCAACAATTTGGACAATACATAATTGTTAGGTAGACAAAGAAAATCACAGAAGAGATTTTATCTGACTGGTGTATTTCATTGTTTCCTAATGTATTTGTTAGCGTGGTCTTTAGTCCGGTATCCTGTTAAGCACTTAAGGACACTTGTAAAATACTTTTCCTGAAAATGGAGTGCTGGCCGTTTGTCTCTAAGTGCATACAAGTGTATCTAAGATTTTCACCAGGTAAAGGTGTGTGAGTGTCCTTGTTGTCTTTCATGCACGGTGCTAGAACCAAGCTCATGTGGGGGAGGTCAAATTGTTGCATGACGGGACTATTTGATCTGTGTGGGAAAATGAGTCTTGCAAAGGAAATGTCACTTTTTAGAACATTTGGGGGGAAAATATGAGAATATTTGAGGTTGATTTAGTAGCTGGTAAAATAGTCTAGAACTTTTATCTGAAATTAGAATGCGTCTTTATAAACAAGCAGATGAATAAACTAATTTATGTTTCTCTTTTGTCCCACTGGTTACAGGAATTGACACCTATAATAAAATGACAAAGATTTATATAGACACATTCTGCCAATATCAATTTCCTGGTTTGGATATTTTGCTATAAGTATGTTAGGCATACCTTTAGGAGAAACTATAATTACGTAAGATGCAATTATTATTATGATATACTGGCTATCTTTTCAATAACTGTATAACTTACTATAGACATGTTTTTAGAAGGTCAAAACCATTAGAATACATATATGGATGTTTATTTTAAAGATGTCCGCTTTAAGACAATGGCTCTTTGGGGTTTACTAGTCTGCAACTTATTTAAAAAAAGTTCTCTTCTATTAATTTTGTGTAAAATAGCCAGCACATCTTGAAGCTCTTATCTAATGCATTTATGTCTTGTTAATTTATAGAACTATCCATCGCTAGTCCTATGAAACCTGAATGACACATTTGAGTAAATGATGATGTTGTCAAATTTATTAGTCATTTGTATTTTTGGTGTAATCACTAACATTCTCTGTGAACATTTTGCATTGTCAACTTATGGTAGCTGGAAGTGGGCTGTTTGGTTTTTTGCAGAAACTCCGTTGTCTGATAGAGGCCGAGGCTTGCCCCGATCTGTTAACCTTCTGCTCTGGGTCACTTATTCCATAGATTGCTTTGCAGGACCTCTTGCCCTGTATGACACATTGATTGTTTATCAAGGTGTAATCAATTAGAATTTGAATTCCTTAAGCTGCATCATCAGCTTTTTCTGATCAAACATATGCCTGAACGCTTCCAATTTGGTCAAGAACTCACATTGAGGAAGTTAATATTTTTAATTAATAAAATAATGATGTCTTGCAACTTTGGCTAAAAAAAATTGCTTGGCAAGGATGAAGTGTTAAGTTTATGAAGGTGCGACTTAATTTTTTCATATCCATGGGAAGAATGATGAAAGATAGTTGTGTGGCATATGCAAAACTCAAAACTTTGATATGAATTAAAAAGTCAATGGTTGGAGTATCTTTGGCCTACTCTCATAGCAAAGCACCCAAACCTGGAAATGGCTAGATGGCAGTAAGATAGGAATGTTGAATATACTGTGGAAAAACTCTTCTGACTCAAAGATTCTCCAATGTAGGTGTTTATACACACACACACACACACACACACACACAATCTCAACTCCTCGGGAAGCTGTGGAAAGGAAAATATTTCAAATGGTTTGCTAAAATGAATAATCATTTCAGTCTACATTTTTGCCCTTGTCATAGATCCAAGATATACAGTAAGATGATTCATTGAAATGTTTCTAGACATTTATTTTAGTTATACAATTGCAAGAAGGGTTTCATCCATCCAGCTGTGGGTAAAGTAACACTTTATCCCTTTTTTCACAAAGGTTGAATGTGAAACTCAGAGCAGTAGGTTCACATCTGCCTACTGGAAAACCTTCAGCACTAAATGACACTGTCACTTAACTACCCAGCAGCAAATAAAAAGCCTCCTGTGCCAAGGAAATCGAACAGGCGTTACCACCTGTATTAGCAGATTTCTGACTGAGCGATTGGATTGCATGACATTTTCCCCTTTGTCCTGGTGCTAACTCTTATTTATTATCATATAAACCTGCAGTCTGCAGGGTGTGTGAGAGTTGCACTGTATTTTTGGCCATTTAAGTATCTACCGAATCACCTCCTGCAGCCTCATTTTGATCTTTATCCTCCGATGTGGGTCGTGGCAGCACATTTTCATGACGCTGGAAGCATAAGGCACAAGTGCTACAAATAACCTAGTGCCTAATAGCAATGTGAAGGGAGCACACAGCACTGCAAGAGCATCCCTTTGTTGAGCTAACCGGAGCCTATCTGTGCATATGAAAAATTCAAATGGTTTGTCAACCCGGGGGAATAAGACAATGCATGATTCAGTAAATGGTCACTGATTAATAATGAATAGCCTTTAACATTTTCTATAGACTTGCTGTTCTGCCAAAAAGATTTTTAGGGATCAATGAATATGATTCCCTCATGAGAGCAGATTTGGAATCCTTTAGTAATTTGCACTGGTTGAGAGCCTATGGTGGAGCCCTGGTAGTTTAGTGCTTATGAGCTGAGCTGTGATCTGTATGATCAGCAGTTTGAAATCACAAGCTGCTCTGTGGGAGCAAGACAGAACTTTCTACTCCATTAAACAGCCACAGCCATGGAAACCCATAGGGAGAGGTGAGAGGTCATGGAGTATCTATTAGCCTATAATAGAAGAAGATCAACCGGGCTTAGAATACCTGGCTCTGGTACTACCTGGCTATGTGACACTTGCCACACGTTTAAGCTATCTTGGACATACTTAATTCATCATATATATATGTGACAGATCATCTCCACCACTTGTCCATCAGTTTGTCCTACTGTGGTGACTTTTGTGTGGGAGAAATTCACCTTTCTGTGCCATAGTTTTCAGCCTCATAGCAACCCCTTTGGGCAGTTCTACCCTGCCTTGCAGGGTCAGTCTGAATCAGCATGAACTCAAGGGCAGTGAGTTTGTGTTTTGTTTTTTATCTCCCCTAAGACATATATAAAGTGCCATACTACAAGGGGACTTGAAAGCAAACAGAACAGACTATGGAAAAGCAATAGGCTAGCGATGGAAATGGTAAGGGTGGCACTCACTTTAGGTAGAGAGGCCAGAGAAGCCTCTGTAGCATAATAATACAACATAAGAAAGTAGTATGAAGGAATTGTACAATAAGGAAAGGATTATCACGATTTAAGAAAGGAGAAAATGGTGTACAGCAGAAACAATATTTCTGTTACACATTTGAAGCCCAGATGGGCAGAAATAGGTTTCTTGTTTGGTTGACACATTGTGCTCCTTAGGTAACCAACCCTATGTATCCTGGAACTGACTTAAAGAAGGATCTTATCCATTATGGTCTCATCCAGGTGAAACCTTAAGGAATTTATGGAATCTGTGTGTGTGTGTGGTGTGTGTGTGTAGGTGTGAATTTTGGAGATTTGAAGTTGCCCACTACTATTGACTGATTGTGCTGATTATTTCTTGTCAAATACAAAATCAAAGTTCCTTCACACACTTTGATGGCTTTGTATCTGCTCTCTCATTCTCCACATGAGTAAACACAATTCATCACTTTCTAAATAAAAATTCCACAGTGAAGGAATGACCCATTCCTCGAGTCTTCAGATACAGCATCCTCCTATCCACCATCATATCTCCCTTTCCAATTCCTCAAAGTGATTCAAACCACTTTGGGATATGTAGTGTCAATCAAATTTAACTACACACACAAGGGACTGTGCGTCCCAGGGTATGTGAAGCATCTTGACAGGGATAATGTCAGAAAAATCATATCTACCAGGACTAAGAACTAGATTGGAACCAGGAGAAAGGATTGTCATATCCATGAGGAAAAGGAAAGCAAGTGACCGATTCTTGTCACCTGAGGTCTGAGATGATTAAAAGTACAAATTCTGCATGTATGAGGGAATGCATGCTTTGCATTAAAATATTGTATATGCGTATTGTTTAATTCCTTTAAAAAGGTCACCTCAATGGAACTGGAATTGTATTCCAGGGGGAGAAATTTGGTTCATGAAGGCAGAGCTCTTTCTCTAGAGTAGCCCATTCCTATTTTCTTTCTTTTTAAGTTCACCTGTTCGTCTCAGCAGCTTATTATCCTTTCTTCTCAGTGAGAGGCTATAGGAGATGATAACACAGGCATATTGCTCTGCTCTAAGGGAACATTAGTCATTTCTGCTATTATGTTTTCTAAGTATAGAAGGGCAAATAGACAATTGTCTGTGTATAGTTCCCCACACTAGGTGGAGTCTGTTGGTAAACCAAACTAGCCAAAAAAGAAGGTTTTCCAAAGACTCTAAAGTGAGAAAGGAGAGATAGATGATTTGGGTAGGCATTTAGGGAGATGTGGGAGCCTGAAATTAAGTTTGAAAGTCAAGCATTATATGATATAATGTCAGGGTAGGTGCTCTCTGGAGGTACTAATATCGCACAAAACATTCAGGTCTTCTTCTTGTTATTTTTTTAAGCAAGAGCAAGGGATCACAAAAATCCACATATTATATCTTGCTTATATCCAAATTTCAGTCACAAACACCCACACACAAAGGGGAAATGAAGAATCATAATCTATAATTGAAGCATTTTTTTTTTACATCCTAGTTTCTCAACATATTTTTCTGGAGCACCTACTGTGCACTAAGGATTATTCTAGAAGCTGAAGGCATAGCAGTGAACCAGAAGTCTTAGGAATATTAGATTCTTCTTTAATGCAAAGGCATTATGTTGGGCAGTATAAAGTGACTTAAAGACAAGCAGAACAGGATATGGAAAAGAAATAGGCTCGAGGTAGAAGTAGTGGTGGACACAGGCATTTCAAGTAGAGAACCTTAGAAAAGCCTCTGTAGTAAGATGACATTTGAGCAGAGACCTGAAGAAAATGAAAGGAAAGTATGCAATTTATTGGCTTTACAAGAGTATGGATTTTTTATTTTAAAATGCGAATATATTTTATAGCAATCAACTAGAGCAAACATTTTATGTGTGAAGTGAGTTATCTCTGCCCTATACCTTTTGCTGAAAAATTCAAAACTTGCATGTACATAATCATCTTCACCCATTTGTTTTTGTCGCGCTGCTCTGGGTTCAAATCATCTTTATGATACATTTATCAGAAGATATCTCCTATATGCACGGAATCCCTATGGAGTGATTAAGTGTTTCTTCTCCAATATTTTGCATCTTTAAATTATGTAGTTCTGTGGAAGAGTGAGTGTAGATGTTGAACTAGTAAGTGTAGATAGACGGCAAGGTAACCTATATCATTACTGTGGAATGCCTTTTAAATAACTGTAATTTCAGTGAATGGCAGCTTAATGCTGGGTGTGACATAGTCCATTACTCTTGGAGAGCTGATATCATGTAATGAAAACCTTGCTCTATCTCATTTCTTAAAGTGAATGTTTCAGATGTGGCTCACGCGTTTCTGTGGAACATATTTTCAATAAGAAAATGATCTAACAAATATGCACCAAAGATTATGTCCCCCCTGTTTAAAATATTCAAAGTTGTCAGTAAAAGAAATGTGTGGTGTTTGCCTTTTACATATCTGTAAATTATTTGTGAATGTCCACTTTGTTGGCTATATTCCCTTAGATCTATTTATTTCCTAATCCTTGTGCTGAATTCAGGGACTCAAAACCTAATATTGAAATTGTCTGTGTTGATCTTAATTCTATGTATTACTTGTGTGAAAATTTGAAGCAGAATCCTGTGAAGTCAAATATTTGTCTTTGCTTCTGCTAAGTGATTTGCATAATCTTTTTGTGGGGGCTAGCCCACGTTCCTCAGGGATTCAGCTGTTGACTTTTAAGCCAAAATGATGGCTGTCGACTCTAATGGAATCACCGGCTTTCCTAGAAGTTGAAATTGAATAAATGAGTTTTAGTGACCTAAATTAGAGTATTTACTAGCTAACCAAGCAAATTGTTACATCAGGATATGATGGAATTCCAAGTTCTCTTCAACTTATAAGAAACGTCAAACATTTATCCTGTCCTTCTATAAAGAAATATGGCTATAGAATGATTTCAATCAGTGACTCATTTATCAATATACTGCCAAGAAATCTAGTAATGAACAGAATTCATTCAAAACTTTTATGGCTTATCCTTCCATTTTAAAGGAAAATTTCTTCATGCATGATTGCTTTGGGTTAAAGAGACCAAGGTAAAATAATTTCTTTATTCAATGTAGAATCTGAATCAGTTGCAAAAGATAAAGACTAAGGTAGAAAAATCAAACTAAAACAAAACTCTCTGTTAAATTACCAAGAGATCTCTATTAGAAAAATATGGCTTAGATTTTTTGTAAACTACACCTTTACTAGTATATGCCAAAATTGGCTTTATTCATTATGTCATGAGAGTCATCGGCCTTTCTAGTCTTTGTTATTCAGTGTCCTAGAATTGGTTCTAATGCATAACAACCTGATGTACAACTGAAGGCAACTTTGCTCCCTCCCCAGATACCCTCACAGTGGTTTGGTGTCCTCTCTGGAAAGGACGAAATTATTGCCACCAGTGTTTGGAGGGTGGCTGTCTGTAACGGTGAATGGGAAGGGCTGGAGGACATGACCCCTAGTTGTGGAAGTTTTGTTCTCAAGTTCACTCATCAGTCAAATTTCCCACATAGTCTGAAGTAAAAAGTTCCAATTGGTAGCTACCCCAATTACCTCCTTCGGATGCATTCACTCTTTTGCATTTCCATTCATTCATATCTTGCATTTTTCAACTACAAGGTAAGCAGGCATGTCTATTAAACCATATACCTATCTACTATTTTCACTTGAAAGGCTGTAGTAGAGTACTTGGGGAGCGGAGCAATTGTTCACATCCATAACAAGATTATGCAAACTGTTTGATTGGAATTGATATAAATCCATCACCTCCCATTTGAGACTCAAAAGGAAATGGACAAGAAAGAAATGAAAAAGTCATTTTACGTGACTATCCTCCCATATGAAAGTGCAAAGAAAAGCAAAGGGTCACCTATTCCTTTTCCTCACCAATGTAATTCTTTTCTGTCTCTTACTTTGCCTGGTCCCATAGAGAAAATGAGTGGAAACTTGGAATGCTATATATAGCATACTTAATAGTGTCATGTTTCAATATGGGGAACACCTATTGAGTGCCCAGTTGAAGCAATTCCAGGCTCTTTCTGCTTTTCCCACTGGAATGCTCTATGACTCTCTAAGTTGGTTAATTGCATCTATTGTGAAGGATGGGAAGAAGCAGAAGAGAAGATGCAAGTGATAAAAAGAGATGCTTTCATAACCATTACATTACTTCATCTCTGCTAGAAGCTCTGAAGCTCCTACCTTCTAAATTTGTAGGAATAGGACATGCTGCAAGTTGATCAAAAGAGTCAAGGGTGCAGTGTAAATTTGAAGGAGAGTCTATTCGGTCCTGAAGCATTGTTCTTTCCGGGGAGATCCCCAGCCTGCTGAAGCTACGCTCTGGTCTTTTTTGTGGCACTTGGCTATTTGAGACGTAATGGTAAAAAAACAATTTGGACAAAATTATTAATACTGGAGACACTTGAGTCTGTCATGATGCTTGATTTACAGAGTAAGAATTTAATGAATCTTTGTTGAAGGAATGAATGGGAATGATCAATGTTGACTATATTGCAGTGTGTTTGAGATTTGATAAAGCATGGGAGCCTTAATCTTAATTCGCACAGGGATATTCCTTTTAACTCATCATCCACATCTCTCACCCAGGAGAAGATAATTCTTGAGCCCACGAACACTGGCTAATTAGTTAGGACTAATTGTGGAGGCAGGAGTAGAGATGATACTTAAGGGTGGGTCTTTTGGGTCGTTTTTAGACACACTTACATGCCAGGGATTTGGAAATTTAGATCAACCATGCTTACAGTTTACAAACTTTAGATACATTGTATATACACTTTCATTTGTGTTAGCCATGCATACATATAAGTCTGCAGCCAATAGCTGTAAAAGCATTGCAATGGAAAGGAGAACTATAGATATGTGAATGCTGTGAATGAGGTAGAACCACACTCAACTGGATTCTTTTTCACAACCAATCCCAAGATATTCTTTTTATCTGATCCTTTCCACTCTGAAGGAGCCTGGTGGTGTAGTGGTAATAAACGGGACTGCTAACTGCAAAGACAGGACTGTGAAATCAGCACCCACCCTTGTGGTGAAAATGGGGCTTTGTACTTCTGTAAAGAGTTAGTCTTAGAAACTCACAGAGGCAACGCCACCTGGTCTTTCTAAGTTTCTGTAAGTCCACTCGATGACAGTGAGTTTGGTTTGGGTTTGTTTGTTTTTGTTACCGCCTTGAGTGAGAATGATGGGTCTCTCTGCGCCTCAGAAGTGTTTGTCCCAAAAACCCACAGGGACACTTCTCTTCTTCCTTACAGGGTTGCTGTGAGTTAGAATCGATGTGATCGCAGTGAGTGTAGTTTCTCGGTTTTGAATCACTCACCCACACCATAGAACTTAGGGGCTGTTGGAAAGATCAAAGGGAATTGGCATTCCTCCCTTTGTAAGCACTTTGACCCCTTCTCCATAGTTATCAAACATTCTAAACATAAAGAAAATAGTCAGTGGCAAAAAAAGTGGCAAAGCCCTCAAACAAGTTTGAACTTCTTTTTTATGGTGGTTGTTTAAAACTATATCTATGGGAGAGTGGCATAAGCAATTGTGTCTTTCTCTAAGGAAATATGGTTTGAGTGAGAGCCATGCCTACAGCTGCTTTGCTCGTACTGACAACTGACTTGTGGCTCTACAGATTCATTGGGCGTCATGCTCATACATCAAACATGGGCTGTCTTCCCCAGTGTTCACCTTTAAGGTAACTGAACGGAGTTCCTTGATAAGCCCGATACAAAGTGCATTTTACATAAAGATATTTTCTAATTCAAAGGTAAATTGCTGGCAAGGCAATAGACATTACTGAAATCATTATCATTCAAAATGTAATTCACCTTTGAGAAGACTGGCACGTTCCTTGAGGTGCCAATAAGCTCACATGTATCCTTAGGAATCTGGCTTCAGAAGCAGCCAAAGTTAGAAATTCATGTGAGAGATTATCACTTCATAAGGATATAATATCAAACACAATTTTATAAAGTTGGAGAACAGTATGGTGTTGAATAAAATGTGCAAAAGCCTATATTCTAAACTCCTAGAAAATAAAGTATTGAATTACTAATATAAGAACTGTGGAAAGTGTACTGTCATTCCATCTTGTTCCATGGGTTCTGGAAAAGGCCATTCCTAGTTTTCACAGGAAATATGAAAAAAAAATTAAGGAAAACATAAGCAAATAAAGCAAAGAAGCAAAACAAATGCCTAACATTCAGCCCTAACTTTTAATAGACAACAGAGTCACAGAAATATTCAAGAAATGAATCATGTAAACAAATAAATAAAATCTTGTACTAGATTTGAGATTCGTCACATCCCACTATTGTGCTGTCAATCTGTAAAAGGTTAACTTTATTGTTCTGTAAGTGAAAAATTGTGGAGCAAGTTAATTTCCCATATGATAGTTTGGGGCAGTTGGGGTCCACTGCCCAAATAGCTTGTACATAACCGCCTCTGCTCAGTGGGCTGCATTTCCTCTGGTCAGAACTCTCTCTATTTCTGCCCTGGATTCCTGTTCCCCTTGGTTTGAATGTTTCGCCTCTGCTAGTCTCTCATCTTTGTGTAGGAATAAATATGCTATATGTTGGGTGTCATATAATTGGTTGTTTAAAAAAAGCATATTCCTAACAGGTGTCATTGTTTCTTATATGGACCTAGTTTGAAGGAGTCCTGTGGCACTCTGTGTTAGATACTCTACAAGGTCTAGAGTTCAAACTCTCTGAGGAAATGAAATGAGGCTGTTTGCTCCCATAAAGATTTCCAGTCTCAGAAGCTCTGCACATGTGTACTCAGCATCATTTTCTGCTTGATGACATGGAGTCTGGTTTGGGGTTTTTGTCTAATTGACTGACAGGTCGTCTCTGGGAACAGCTTCTGTTCCTGGTCAGAAGATATTTTAGCCTTAGGAATTTCTCTAGATTCTAGACTGAGTGAGACCAAAGTCTAGTCATTTTTCTTGAATTGGATTATATTTTTGTTTCATTTTCTTCTATTTATTCTCCTACTCAGTCCAAGACCCTCTGCTGGGATTCCAAGCTGAGCCATAATTGTTGGTATCTGGGTACCTTCGAGTTTGTTTGATCTCCAGGCCATGTAGGCTGGCATTCAAATGGTTCATCTTGGGGTTTGGGGTTTTGTTTTACTTGGGATGAGCTTCTTTGTCACTGAAGGCTTCAAGCACCTCTCCATTTTGCCCTTCTATTTTGTTGAGGTTTGGAAATTCCCTCCACATTTTAGATATTACTCCCTTGTCAAATGTCAATGCCAGCAATTTTCCCTTCCCTGTTTGAATGGTCTCTGTTCACTCTTTCAGTGAATATTTCTTGCACTTAAGTAAGTATATAATTTGTAGAAAAACCTATGCATTAAGTTCGTCTTCAGCTATTTACATATTTTCTGTTACTTTTGCTACTGAATTTATGAGATATATTAGGTCCCTTAAGTTTATTCCTATTTTTTCATTGATAATCTTTGCACTTTTAAATGTAGTTCTTTCTTATATCTTGAGTTTGTGTTTATATGTGGCATACAATATGGGTTCTGGTTTCATCTCCTATAAATGGCAACAAGTTTTGGAGTAAATTTTCTTTTAGTGTGAGATTTTAATTTTTCTCTAAAAATCTAGGTTAATGGCTGAGCCCTGGGGGCATAGTGGTTGAGTGCGGGACTGCAGCCCACAGGTTTGGCCGTTCAAATCCAGCAGCAGCTTTCCAGGAGCAAGACTGGGCCTCCTACTCCCACCAGAGGGCAGTGATGACCACAAAAACAAAACAAAACAAAATCTAGGTTAATAAAATTTTCAGAGGTGAAATTCAGAATTTCGTAGTATAATTTACAAATGTAAATATTTCAAATTTACATGAATTTGCCAAAAACAATCCAAGTAGATTAGTCATTTGATAAATTTTGGCAATGCTATAAATGTACCAATAAAATGGTATTTATTAAAGCATATTAAATCTTAAGAGAAAAATGGTATGCTAGAATATTAATTAGAAAATTTGGTATAAACAATAACTAACATTGTCATATTTTAAAATGTAATTGCACAGAAAAGTATGTAAAAAGATATCTACTACAATCCTAAACAAAATTATGTGTGTTGAAAAGTACTGGTGATTTTGATTTTCCTCCAATTATTATACCCCTGTTTTAAAGTTCTCCATAGTAAATATTCATTGATTTATAATAAAAAACACATCATAATTTGTTAAAAAAATTTATAAACATCCATCTAGCTAATTATATATAACAGAGAAGAAACTTTTCATATATGACATACACTGATTAATGTATTGTCAGAAAAATGAACAATAAGCTTAGCTATCTTGATCAAATGCTAAATCTCATTAAATTTAATGATTGTGGCAATTGCATTAAAATCATATGCCTAATATAAAAATGTGTATTATTTATCATGTACAAAAATATTTAATATATGTATAAAGCCATGTAACGCTGTAAGATTTTTTTGTTTTGTTTGATATTGAATTTATGCTCTATTTAAAAGTAATAGTATTTTTAACTCTAAAATACTTAGTATATATCATCCAGAGTATTGCTAATAATCATAACATCTAGCACCAAAGCAAAAGAAAAATCAAGTACTGATTTTTTTAGGATAAAGCTATGGGAGAGTAGTAACAAGGTTGTGAAAGAAATAGAATTAATATAGAATGGAAAATTTTCATGAACTTTTCAAAGGTCCCTCGTCTATAATATCTTTGCAATTTGTGCTGTTGGATCTGTTAATGTTAGGTTTTGGGATCTGTTAATGTTAGGTTTTGTGTCAACTTGATGCCCCTGCAGGTGAAAGCATGGGTGGGAAGAGTCCAATGTGTCCATCCCGACAGACCCTATAGACACTGCTTGGGGTTGTAGCCTCTTTAGAAGTAGTGCTGTGGAGACTTCTCTCTCTACTGCCCCTCTTCATCTTCCCACGCCCCTGCAGGCAGTCTGCATCTCACTGTTGACCATCGGTCCATGGGGCCTACTGACCACGTCATGCATCTGGGAACTTGTGCCCCAGAAGCCTGTGTGAGCTCCAAGTACTTCGCCTCCCTCCTTCTTTGTTGGCAGGTACAGGAGCGTACAGTCACCTCTAGCTGCCCTCTCACCTGGACTTGAGGTGAACTGCACTGGGCCACTTCCTAGAAAAACATCTCTCTTGATAATAAAATTCTTTCATATATGTGTCACCTAGTTTTGTTTCTCTAGAAAGCTCAATCTAACCCAGGGTCCCTCCTTCTCCAATATATTTAATGATCTCTTAAATTCTAAATGAATATGAAAGATTGAATGAGTAATGCTATGTTTTGTCATAGGTCAAAACACACTAAATGGTTTCCATGTTCTGAGACGTTTTATTTTGTTTCTTCCCATTGAGCAGAATTATAAAGAGATTCCAGAAATGTACCAAGGTTTTAAGCATGCTACACACTTAAAGGGAAAGTGTTTATGCTAATATAACATCCCCAGTCATTCTCACAGTTTTAGAAATCAGACCACCCTCCTCTTGTCTTGCTGGAATATTTAACTGTTCCAATAATTTTTAACTATAAACAAATTAGTAATAATCTTCTTTGCATTCAATAAACCTGCAATTAGGATACTGAAAGGGAAAGAAGTACACCTCTCTGGTCATGTACTCATTTAATTGAGGGCCTCCATTAAAGGGGGGCTTTTTAAAGAGGGCCTGGGGGCTTTTTTCTCTGTATCTGAGGCTCCATAGACAAACTGAGAGAGGATATGGTGGCAGCATCACTTATGCATTTATGAGTGAATATAGACTGTAGTAGTCTTGAGTGGAGTTAAGGAGAAACAGTAGTTCCTTCCTCACCTTGAGATTTCTAAAGAGTAGCACTGGTAGTTGAAGAAGAAAAAAATAACAATAATAATTATTATTATTAAGTCACAGTCTAGCCCTAATAAATTACTAGACGCTGTATATAATGTGCTTGGTGATTCATTCTATTATATACTGTTCTCACTCTATACAACAACATTCCCATAACCTTATTAAAGAGTTTTACCAGCAGAATTATTGGTACGCTGCTGCTTCAGGTTTGTTTTATGCCTTTGCCTTCACATGAAATAACTGACATTTTGCTACACTTGTGACAAGGGAACTACAAATAGGGAATCTCATCTAATCTAGATGGGGAGAATGGTCTGTGGGCAACTGTCTGAAGTGTTCACTTTTGGAAATTAAGACTCACCTCAGCCTTCGCTGGGACACAGGAAACCAGCTAAGAGCTGATAATGTCCAGGAAATTAGTAACTTGTGCATATGGTAACCACTCTGTTCCCAGCCAAATTATTTGTTTAACTGATGCCTGCTGTTCTCTTAGGGACTGTTAACAGTTGAATATTAGAGTTTTATTAAGTGGACTGGGCACTAATCCTTGGTGCCCCCTACTTTAAGAATGGAACCATAATTCATCATACAGTGGAAAATTATATATCCAGAGAGCCCAAAAGTTAAAGACATCGGAATTCTGTGCTCCCCAATTTCTATTTACCAATATTATTGAATAGGTAGGTGTCTGTGGTAGTGCAGTGGCTACATATTGGATTGTAGCCTCAAGATTAAGAGTTCTAAACCACCCGCCTCTCCAAAAAGCAAAAGGAGGCTTGGTTCACTATGAGTTGGCTTCACCTTGATGACTGAGGTCTGATGCTTGCTTTTCCTTTTCTGATGATACAGTGATTAAGTGCTTAGAAGCTAACCAAAATGTTTGGACTTACTGGCCCACTACCCTGGAGAGAAAAATGCATTGTCTATTTCAATAGATTGACAGTCACAGAAACCAGATGGGACAGTTCTCCTCTGACCCAGGAGGTAGAATAAACTGAACAATTGTTTGTTATTACGCCTAGTGTTCTCATACTCCTATTTTCTAAATTAATTCAGAATTCTGCCAAAGGAGTAATGAATACTTTTAAGTCATGAGAAAGATACTAAAATCCAATGTAATGTTGCTTATTCTTCTCTGTTTATTTTGAATGTTATGTCATTGCGTCTCCATCACTGGCATTCACTGATACTCATGCTGCCTACTTCCACTTTCACACTTTTCCACTTCCACTTTCTAGTTAGTTCCCCACCCTTCCTTCTCCTGTCCTTCCATAATTTAAACTTTCATTTATCCTCAAATCCCAGTTCAAGGGTCAGTTTCCATGGGAAATCTAACTGACAGTTCAGTCTAGACCGTGCTCCTATCTCTATAGGTCAAGCTTCTCACAGAACCTTGGTCCCTTTCGTATAATTCATAGAATTTTTATCTATAGTTGGTTGTAAGCAACCAATTTCTCCAGGCAGGTAAGTTTTTGGATTGCTGCTCATCTCTCCCTCTAGAGTGTGAAATTCATAAGTATAGAGGTCATAACAATTCCTGCCACAATTGTATATGTCCTGAACCAACCATAGAGTCTGCCTTACATGTAGTTAGTAAAGATGACTACTTGGTAAATGCAGGGTTGCTATAATTGGCATCTTCATCCTAGTTTTTAAAATGAAGCACTTGGAAGCTTAGAAATCTTAATTTATACAAGTCCACAGAGCGAAGTGATGTATCAGCATGCCATCTTGAATCTGACTACAAAGCCATTAAAAGTGTTAGAATTATCTTAAGTACTTCAAAATGTAGGCTTCTTTTTTATCACAAGATGGAATCTTACCTAAATACTCCCTGTTGTGTTTGCATTCTATGAGAGGGAGGCTTTTAACCAGGGATAATTGTGTCCCTCCCTCATCCAAGAAGGCCTGCTAACTACAAAATTGATGGTTCAAATCTGTCAGCTGCTCTGCCAGAGAACAATGAAGCAGTGTTCCCAGAAAGATCTTCAGTTTGGCAAGAGCCACAGAATAGCTCTGCCTGGTCCTCGAGGGCTGCTGGGGGCTGGAAGGTACTGGAGAGCAGAGGGTTAGAGGAACCCCGGACGTCATTAGGCGAAGTCTGGAGACAGTGTTCATGGTCACCACTGGGATGAGGGTGTGCTACCAGCATGGATTATCTAAAGGCCAGAGATAGCTTAGCTCAGGACAGCCCCCTCCAGTAATCTTTAATGTCTGCACTGTTGTGACGGAGACCCCTTATTTTAGAATGCAGTATCTCCATTGTGACTTTTAAAATCTACCTTAATTTCCTAACCCTTAGTTCCTGACTAGCTCTCTATATACATATACACACTTTTATTTGTACATATATATGTGTGTTTGTAGAGAGATTACCCATATTGACTATATATAATAATACACAATATATAGATACTCATATGTATAAGTGCGTGTGTCGTTTGACTAACAGTCACCCTATAAGGTATAGTATAACTGCCCCTGTGGGTTTTGCAGACTGACTCTGTGGGAGTAAAATATCTCCTCTTTCTTTTGTGGAGTGGCTGGAGGTTCTGAACTGCTGACTTTATGATGAGCTGCCCAAAGTGTCCCCAGAATTCCTATGGTTATTCAAATGTATCGATTTGATTCTTCTTTTGTTTTACATACCCACCTGACATCCTTTGGCCATGTCAGGAGATGAGGGCCCCTGAAGAAGGGCCTCCTGCTTGGTAAGGTGTGGGGGAGGGGGGCGGCGCAGCGGGGGAGTGCAAAAGAGGAAGGCCCTATGAGCTGGAATGGCAGCAGTGGACGCTGACATGGGAACAAGGACAAGCAGGGTTCTGTTCTGTTCTGTTCTAAATCAGAACCAATCCGATGACCCCTAACAGCAGCAACAGCTTCAGCTTTCTTTTAAATTTCTCTTGCAGTCTTATATCGCAATCTTACACGCCTGTGATATTCCATTTCTATTTTATGTATGTCTTTATTTTTAAACCATTTTATTCAGGGCTCGTAAAGCTCTTCTAACATGCTGTACATCAGTTGAATCAAGTTTAATTATACATATGTCGCCATCATCAGATATTTCTATTTTGAAAAATATACTATGATTATTCTCTTCTTGAAGGGAAAATCCATTCTTCATTTATTTTCATAACTTCTATAGGTTTCTGCATATTGTGGATGCTTCTGATTTTTATTGAATGGCTTAAAGCAAGCTAATTCTTTTTCAGAGACTCAGAAATTAACTGTGTGCTGAAAAGTGAAAAATGATTCATTAAAATACTTATATTGCACCATTTATAAATGGGCCCCAGATATCAGTTTTTTGATCACTTAAATTTTCTCCAATTAGAGCTCAAAAATCATATATGATTAAGCATCTGGATGGTTTGCAATAAATATTTGAAGATTTTCAGCAATATATTTTTAGAGGATCCATCATTCAGTGGACCTTAATAATTAAGGATAATTAGTGTTCTTTCAGGAGTAAGCCAGGAGAGGAGAGGAAGTTTGACTGGCAAAGCTGCCACTAATTTTTCAAGATGGTTAAATCTTTGCAAAAGCAAATAGTCTCATCTTCTGCCCACAGAGCTGCCAGTACATTTGAAATGCCACACTTTTATCAGCTACCCAATGCTTAAGCCAGTATCGCCAAGATCTTTTTCTTCTCATAGAAGGTAAAAATAAGTCTTACATTTACTTCCTTTCTATGTTTTTACTATTATATGGGTAACTTTCTTCTGAATGCTCTCTTCTTCCCACGGACACCAAAGTTTACCATGGCTGGTTTGTGTAACTATTCCTGAAGGTTGTAGTTCTCCTGCTCCAAATGGTTTGAGGGTGACATTTGTGATCTGTTTATATGATTGCAAATTGTTTATCTTTGTTTACATTTTCTTTCTAGAAAGTGCAATCTGAACATAAGTTATGGGCTTAGTGGTATACCAGTACAGAATGTAATTTTCAAGCAGAAGAAAAGCTATGAAGACTACAATAAATATTTACTGATTATTGTCATTGGTCTGAGTGTAAAATAAAAAAGCAAACATCTGTGTATCCATGTAAGGATGTACAGTGCTTTAATATGACAGGATCTCATCTCCCACTGTTGTACTTTTCAGTATAGAAAGTAATATTCTGGGTAATTCTGTTGGAATTTCTTTGAATGATCTAAAATTCTAATTATTGCCAATCCATAAAAGTTCTAGGTCCCTCTTTCTGCCAATGACATAGGTTGTAGTGTGGGCTGTGGAACCTCCTACGGCTATATGTAATTCCTGGCAGACTCTGATAGAAAAAGGGGGTGGGGGGAAATGTGTCATTGAGATTTGATGTAGGTAGCAAAGCAGATCATCCAAAACAGATATGAAGAAAGTACAAATGGGAAGTGAAATATCTTGCGTCAGCAAATTAACGAGTGAGAACTTTAAAGCCCATCTCTATTCCAGTGGAATCTTCGCCGTGCACATTCTAGAGGAGGAAGTTTGGGGTAAAGAAATTAACCTTTACCAGGGTTTCCTTGCTCCCACTTCTAAGAACTGAATGATCAGGCTCAAAGGAATCTGTCAATACTACTGCTACTAATGGTTGCCAAATGTGCTGGCACAACTAAATAGGAACCTGCTGGAACAGGTGCGCTCTATAGAATTCTGGGTGTCTTCTTTCTTCATGGCTGGAAGACATGAAACAAACCAGATTTATTTTGCCAGGAGAATTAAAATATACACTTCTGTGTGTCCGGAGAACCAGAATAAGTGTTGCGATGGAATTGGACCCCTTCCACCTACAGGGTCAAAGAAAGTTGTATTAATATTAAAGTCTGTGAGGAGTATAGTCATCCCAGCTGCTAGAACAGGGAGCTTGGAACTAGGTGGCTAAATTAGGAGATACTTTTTTTCACATTACATTTCATCTACAATTCCAGATTTGGTGAAACTCAGTTTCTAACGTTTGACCTTTCTTAGTAAGTGAGAGTCATGCTGCATTTTCTATTGCTGGATCATGCATCCGGGCCATGAGTTTGTGGATTACTTAAGCCTGGCTAGCTAGGTTGTTCATAAATACATTGCATACATCAGTGTGAACTGTCCTTCTAAGCTCCCATTGTTTATTCAAGACACATTCAGTGGTGTTACAGTACTCCTGTCGGGGGTCCACATAAAGGATGGTAACAGATAGTGATGTGGAACCCAGCCCATACCTTGACATATGCAAATGTACAAAGGCTTCGTTTACAGACGCTGATAGATGTTTTGTCTCATCTTTGGCATGCCAACATTTTTGCTATTAAGGGTTTTATAAATATATCTGCCTTGCTTGAAGCGTTAAAATAAAACTGACTGACTCCAACAGACTTTAGTAGACATTCAACCTTGCATGGAGGTGAATGGCTCACTCATATAGGACTTGTTCTTTTTCCTCTCAAAGTACAAAGCATGCACAAGAAGCTGCAATTTCTTATAATAACCCGGGTGGATTTTATGACTAGAACATATGACTCTGTTTTATGCCATGCAATCTAAAATCACAACCAGGCATAAGTGGACATGTGAAAAGCTAACAGCCAAGTTAAACATGCACATCTGTTTCTGAGTTCTCCTCCAGCATCCCTTACTGATTGTTTATTCATCCTTTCATCTTCTAGAGCTCACTTGCAGACAAATGTTACAGATGCCGAGATTTGAAGAAAAGTATGTCGAAGAAAACATAAAAAAATTCTATTTATGTACTCCTTTAAATTAGGGGGAGGGGAATTCCCATAATAATTCACTTGCAATATGCTGTTCTATGAGAGATAAACCATGTTGTCTATTTCATAGCAGTAGGCGAAAGACACAAAATGAATAAATAAAATCATTGGTAAATGAAATGTAGTATTTTTTTTCAGAGCTTGACACAATGTAAATATTCCAATGGAGTCAGCGTGTTGAGATACATTGAGAAATGGCAAGCATCCTGTTTATTGTATTATAATTGCTTTAATGGGCATATTTCCAAAATATCAGTAATAATTTTTCTAGCTTTAATAGGATTTACATGGTGATTAGTAGAAATAGTAAGCCAGTATATATAAAATGTTGTAGCTAATTAAAAAATCTGTATTTTCTAGGGAATGATAAAGAAAAGGTTTGCCTATTTTCAGGTTTCTGGAATTTGAATATTTCTCTAGATATCTTTACTACAAAGACATTTTTAGCATTTTAAAATTTTCACTCTGTTTTTATAAATGCACATTTGGATCTTGCTCTTTTATATATTTTTGCCTAAGTGTAGCAATTATAGCATATTGAAACTATAATACGTGTACTATTATTTTTACCTTTATGACCAATGTTTAAAATATACAAAAGTAGAGTAAGTAACATCACAACAGAGTATAAAAACCCCAGTGTGTCTATCACCAAACTTTAACATTTTTTCTACTCTCAAACTTGTTCCATTCAAGTTTTTTCTCAGTTTCCCCTAGTCCTTATCCTTTAGAAGACACCACAGACATATAATGTCAATCTTAAGTATTTCAACATTACCTCTACAGATAAGCATTTTATGCAGATTTTAAAAATTTGTTAAAATTTACTGAGGGCTGAGCCCTGGTGGCATAAGAGGGTGAGTGTGGAACTGCAGCCCACGGGTTTGGCGGTTCAAATCCAGCGGTGGCTCTCAGGAGCGGCACTGGGTAGTGCCCACGACAAGCAGAGGCAGTGATGCCCACACAAAAAAAAAACATTTTTATTGAGATTTAGCTTAGTATTGTAAAATGACCAGCCCTTCAGTGCATAGATCTATACCTTTTTAAGCTGTGTATACAGTCTTGCCCTTTAAAAATAGTCTTAATTGTTATGGCAGTCTTTTCGTGAGTTATTTGAGTGACCCTAGTCAAATCAAATGGAAATCTTTCTAGTCAAAAACTTTCCAGTTATCTGGAAAAAAAAATTTAGCACCACCATTTGCTTGTCACATGTTGGGACATGTTAGTCATCTACTGTGGTGGTTTCTGTATTGCTGTGATGCATGATTGTGTGCCACCAGTATTTTGAATACCCATGAGTTCATCCATGATGGACAGGTTTCAATAGCTTCCAGACAAAGACAGACTAGGAAGAAGGAACAGGCAGCCTAACTCAGAAAAGTTAGCCACCTTAATAGCAATGGGGCATTGTGTGGTGTCAGACGATGAGTACATCACACAAGAAGGCACTAAAACTATAAATGAAACAGAGGAAGAGCTGCATTCTCAAAATGAAGCTAATGTTAATGACAAAGATGGAGAAAAATTTTGGGGACTTTCACTTTTTGTTAAAGAGAAGACTCAAAAGAAGAAATAACAGCTGTGAAGTCCATCAGAACATGGAGTTAGACCATGTAAACCTAGGAAAATTAGAGCTTGTCAGAAATGAGAGCTCCCCGACAAATATTATATTCTGAACATTAGTGAACTAAAATGGAGTAGTGTTGTACATAATCAGTCAGACAGTGTATGCTTTACTAAGCTTGGGATGGTAAATTCAAGATGAATGTGATTGCATTCATTGTAAAGAAGAATATTTCAAGATCTATTAGGAAGTAGAAGAATACTTAACTGTATGGCTTCAAAGAAGACAAGTCAATACAGTCATTATTTAATAGTAATATATGGTTATAATCTCATTTACATAACAATGACTGCAACAAAAAAAAGAAAAATTAAAATATTTTTATCCAGTTTTAGAGTCTGAAATAATCAAACATGAAATCCAGGTGTGTTGGTAATTACTAGTGTATGGAATGCAAACATTGGAAAGACATAAGTAGATTCAGTAGATGGAAAATATAGTCTTGGTGATAGAAAAGATACATATAGTAGAAATGTCAAAACTAACTGTAATGCAATGTAAATCTTTCTACATTGACATAAACAATGAGTATACAAGTGTTATTTGCTAGATGGGATGCCAAGCAATCCAATACCGGGACTCTGATCTGTTCCATTTCTCGAACAAGGTATTGGAGGAGTTTGGTATCATGTCAGAAAAAAGGGTAGGTGTGAACTAAGGAACGATTAATTACTCATATGCAAGTTTAAGTTCAAGCTGAAGAAAATTAAAACAAATTAACTAGAGTCAAAATATGACCTTGAGTGTATCCCACTCACTTAAAATTTAAGGGCTATTTCAATAATAGATTTGAATATCAATGACAAAAGAACTGAAAAATTGTGGAATGTCATCAAGGATGGCATCCATGAAGAAAACAAACAGAAAAAAGTAATGGAGAAAAAATGATCAAAACAGATGTCAAAGAGATGTAGAAGTTAAATCAAAAAGGAAGAAATGGTAAAGTAAAACAGCTGAATAGGGAAATTTTAAAGGCTGTCTTGAAAAGAGAAGTGTTTTAATGAAACACTTGGGGGAGCAGGGGAGTACACATAACGCGCAAACTACAGAAAGCAGTTTTTGCATCCTGGAAGATCTGCAGAAAGCATCCAATTGCTCATTTTTGCTCATTTGAACAACTACCAAAACAATGGACTGACATTCAAACATTTGAGGAAGTCGTATATGATCCAGAATGTATGGTCTTGAAAGAAACCCAAGTAGCATTGAAGGCATTGCTGTAATGATTTTCTGGGAATTGATGGGATACCAATAGACATGTTTCAACCAAGGGCTGCAACCCTGGGACCACTCGCTGACCTATACAAAGACATTTGGAATACAGCAACTTGGCCACCCAGCATGAAGAGATCTTTAGTCATATTCATTTCAAAGACGGATGACCCACTAAAATGTAGAAATTACTTTACAAAGCAATTACTATCATATTTAAGTAAAATTTAGCAGAAGGCAATTAAAAAATAGTCACATTTGTACATTAACAGGGTGCTGCCAGTAATTGAAGCTGGATTCAGATGGGGACATGAAATGAGGGATCACATTATGAAATCAAATAGATCTTGAGTTAAAGCAGAGAATGAAAGAAATGTTTACTTCTGTTTTATTCACTGTACAAAGGGATTTGGTTTTGTGGATCATAACAAACTATGAAGAACATTGCAAAGAATTTAATTTCAGAATCCGTAATTGTACTCATGTGGAATCTGTACATAGACTAATAAATCATTTATATATAACAAGAGAATTACTGAATGGTTTGAAATCTTGAAGGCTGTGCATAAGAACAGTTTGCAGAGCAAATAATTCAGGAAGGACTGTATGAACAACAAAACATTGGTATTGGAGATGATCTCATCAACAACTTGCAATATGCAAGTAAAGCATTTTTGCATGCTGACAGCAATGAAGATTTAAAGTACTTACTGAAAGAAGGTTAAAAAACACAGTCTTCGGGCTGAGCCCCGGTGGCATAGTGGTTGTGCGTGGGACTGCAGCCCACTGTGATGGAGGATCAATTTTAGCAATGGCTCCACCGGAGCAAAGGCTGGGCCTTGTACTCCCACCACCAGAGGGCAGTGATGCCCAAAAAAACAAAAAAAAAAGCAAAAAACAACAACAACATAGTCTTCAGTATAGGATTGGACTTCAACATAAAGAACATAAAAATCCTCACAACTGTACCAAAAACAGCACATTGTGAACTGGAGAAAAGACTGAGGTTGTCAAGGATTTCATTTTCCTTGAATCCACAGTCAACACTGATGGACACAACAATCAAGAAATCAAATGACAAATTGCATTGTGAAAAGCTGCTACACAAGATGTCTTGATAATCTTAAAAAAACGAATAAGTCATTTTGAGAACTAAGGTATGCCTGGCTTCAGTCATGTTATTTTCAATAGATTCCTATGCATGTGAAATCCAGACAATAAAGAAGACTGGGGAAGAATTGATGTGTTTGATTGGATGTTTGTGAAGAATACTGAATATTCCATCAGCTGTCAGAGGAATAAACACATCTGTCTTGTAGGAAGTACAGTCAGAATACTCCTTAGATGCAAGGATATTAAGACTGCATATCATATATTTTAGATATGTTATCATGAATAGTGAGTACCTGGAGAAGAATGCCAAGGTTGGTAAGAAGAACAGAGGATTAAGAATGTCAGAGTGGCTATAATAGACTCAAGCACAGTATCGATTGTAAAGGTGACACAGAATTAGTGTTTTCTTCTGTTGTACAAAGGGTGACTGTATATGGAAATTAGCTCAGGGACACCTAAAAATAGGAGGAATGTTTGCTATGAAATACCGAAAGATATGTTGTGACACTTTTCTGTTGTCATCATTAGTTTAATTGTTTCTAAGTTATATTCCACTTTAAGTAAAGACTATGCAACTTCACCGATAATTTCCCAGGTTACTTATCTTGTCTTTGTTTAAATGATAGCCTGGGATGCTATCATTTGAACATTAAAAGGAATCAGAATGTGCAGTTTTTACTTATGTACATTATTATTCTAAATGTTATACATATATTTTAATATTTAAACTTCATGAACCAGCAGGGAGTGAGAAAATAATTTTAGTCACGGCAAGCACAGAAACCTGAATAAAGTCATCTTAAGAGCTCAGGGAAAACTTCTGCTTTATTTTTATTTTAACCAGAAAACCTGAAAGGACAAGAGGTCCCAAGTATCCCCTAACCCAAGCAGAACCTCAGTGTGTTTTTGACACACTTCTGTGGGTATATGTTTCTGCATATCTTTCTCTTTGATTTTCCGTGTTAGGGAGAGCCTTAGAGGGCAGCTGGGAATTTTCTCTTATATTTATAGAATCCCATCTTCTTCCTTCTCCTTCCTTGCCTTCCATCATCCTCCCATCTCTGCTACTCTCCTCTCAAGTTCAAATCAGGGCATCAACCTTAGGGGAAGATTTCTCCTAGTCAATAGCCCTAGCATTCCTTGCTTTCTCACATCGTCTCTTTCATTTGGTTGTAACTTCATGTAAATAATAGAGTTAGTGGATATTCAGAAACATCTTATTTTTATTTCCTAGAAAACACTCCAATTCCATTCTTAGGAATTCCTGGAATTATGTAGTAACAGGCAGATGACCATATAAACTATACATGAATTCTACATGTATCTTTTAAAACTATCCAAGAGCTTATAAATTCTCAAGATATTTACAGTTCAAAGAGTGGAAATGCTAGAACACTTAGGTATGCTCATTTAGAACTTGTACATAACTAATTGGCAATTTTTCCACCAGAACATGATCTAATTTTTTAAGTATGTGTCAGAATTGTGTCTTTTAACCAGACTTACTCAATTTATATGCTGAGCAAATAATTTGAAAAGCTGGACTAAAATGAAGAATACATTTGTATCAGTATTGCAGAGGGGCTCATAAACACTGTGCTTGCTGGGATCCAAGAATACTTGAAAAACTTACTGATGAAGTGCAAAGACTACATTAACTTCAGTGTAGATCATAGTGCATTGTAAAGAAAAAAATTTTCCCTACAACTAGGACAATAGACATTAGTATTATAAAAGGAGAAAAGAAAAACTTTGTCAGGATTCTATTTTACTTGGCTCCATAATCAATGATCATAGAAGTAGGAGACAAGTCATCAAAGATTAAAATAAAGAAAGAAAGAGAAAGAAAGAAAGAAATCAAAGATGTATTACATTGGCCACATCTGCTACATAAGACCTTCTTGCCAGTGTTAAAAAGCCAACCTGTTATTTTGAAGTCTAAGGCACACATGATCCAAAGCATGGTAATTTTCAGTCACCTCATATGCATGATGTCATAGTGGGTACACCTGGGAGTGCTCATTATGAAGTCGGCAATTCAAAACCAGCTGCTCCTCAGGAGATAGAACATTCTACTCCTATAGTGTCCTGTAGTCTCAGAAACTCACAGGGGCAGCGCTACCCATTCCTATAGGGTCACTATGAATTTTTCTTTGTTGTTGTTTTTGTTTTGAAGTTCATATTTGTATGAAAGCTGGTCAATGAATAAGGAAGACAGAAAAACTGATGTGTTTGAATTCTAGCATTGGTGAATATTGCAAGTTCCAGGAGTACCAGTACAAATCAATCTCTCCTAGGAGAATTCTCCTTAGACATGACAGTGGTAAAGCCTCATCTCGTGCACTTTGGACATGTTACCAGGAGAAGCTAATCCCTCAGAAAGACACCATACCCTATGAAGCAGAGTGCTAGCAAAACATAGAAGGATGCTTGATGTGATGGTTTGACACTTGGCTCTTGACCATTGACTCTTCCTGTAATGAGTTAGGTCCAGGGAAGGGCTCCAGCATAGCAGCAATAGTGGAGAGACGGGTGGAGATGTAGCCGTGAGTCACCCTGTTGTACTTAAGATGATGATGTGCCAGAACCAACTCAATTGTATCTTGTTCGAGCAACACAAAAGAAATCGTTTTTATGTACATCTTTTCCACATCCCTTCCCCCTTTTTTGTGGAAAAGTAAACTCATCTTGCTTTTGGTATGTTTAATAGGATTTGTCAAGTCTTTGGTAAAGACGTGTTTTATGTCCTGAGTAATGAGATACTTCCATTGTGGTAGAACATCTTGGCTTGGCCGGAATGAGATCTGCCAAGCCAAATATGAACTGGAATGCCAAACATTATGTCTTATGTGCTTGTCAGGTGTGTGATCTATTTCCTAAAACTCAAATGCAATGCAATGGCATATTTTATTATTTGTGAACTTTACCTTCTGTTAATATGATTGAAGCAACTGGAAATGGAAATTGTCAGGGCAATTTAACAAAGAAACCTTGTAAAACTTATTATAGTCCAGGTAGTAAAAATCAGTTTAGAAAGCATATTCCTCAAACCTGAATTTTATTTGGTAAAACACACTGGTGCCTGACCTTTCAAAAAGCACACCAAAAAGGAGTCATTTAGAGGTCCTGTCTTAAATTATAAACAGCAGCCTGATCAAATTTGGCTATATTTTGCTCTTCGTGTATGATAGAATGCATAAGTACCCTAAACAGACAGCTAAATGACTAGCTATTTGGATGAGTTTGATGTGTACTTTATGTAATTGCATACTCTACACAGCAGTAAAAAGTCAGTCTTGTGTACCGGAAGCATATTAGTATTGAGTAAATCAAAGACTCTCCACAAGTTTGTAATTCAAGTTAATCAGCCAATAGTTAAAAGTCAAGGGCAGGAGCTCCTGGTCACAGACAACTTTTCAGGATTCTTTAGTTGAAGTTGCAGGAGCAAGCACAGTATATGCTCTACATTAATTGTTTATTGGGAGCCCATTTTATATATTTAAAAAAGGTATCACATTTTCTATCTTTAAATTTTTTTAAGGTATAAATTACAAAGCAAGTTATGTGCTCACTCCATTGGTCCCCAGAGATGACCATTGAACAAGTCCTCTATATACATGCATCCAGTATTTTCGGAGCCTGATATTTTTGAACATACGTGCTTCTCCTGAGGGTATATATACTCATGAGACGTAGGACAACATAGTGTCTTTGAGTGCGATGTCTGGGATCCAGTTACTGGATCTCATCTTCAACTGGATGACCTTAAGGTTCTTGTTGAGTGTCTCCTGTTCACACACACCCCCTTTGTAATGGAGAGTAATATATGTTAAGAACGTTTATATTATTGTGAAAGCAACCCATAATATTTAAGTATTAGCTAATATGTTATTATGATATTTAAAAGAATGAACATTTATGTATGTAAATGGTTCTCTCTCTATGTGGGCATCTTACATTAATAAATATATGTGAACTTGTACATACTTGTCTAGTACTTGTTCTGTGGTGTGTATTTTAAGATGCATTGCCATCTGATTGCACTGTGTAGCTTTCTTTGTAATCGCTGCATAGACTTTGTATTTCATGACAATACTATGATTTATGAGTTGTCAATTGATAACATGCAGTTTTTCCAGTTTTATGCTATAATAAAATGTTATGATAGCATCTTTGTTTGCATTTAATTGTGCTTTTATAAAATAAAATCTGTATGGTAAATAAACAGTTGAAGTTCCCAGAGAACATGCATTTAATTTTTAGTATGCATTTAGAATTTGTCTAGTAAATGACAGATTTTCTACAGTGGAAGCTTCTTTACAAGAAATATGTTTTTTAAACTGCCTCTGAGGGCCTACAGTTTATTTTTAAAAGCAGATCACAATAGCCCAGAGGTAGAAAACTCTATGATAACATTCTCAAGATCGGTTTAATGGGTCTAGTGGTACCTGATGGCTTTTGCTTTTTTGACCAGTAATCATGCTTTTATAAGAGAAAGACGTGGCAGCCTGTTTCCGTCAAGATCTCTACAAAAACCAAACTCTCTGGCCTCCAGATGGACTGACCCCTACTCGGGTTTTGGAAGCTTATGGGAGTAGAAAGCCTGAGCTGTGTCCCGCAAAGCATCTGGTGGTTTCAAACTGCAGACTTTGCAGATCATAGCCCAGCCACTACGCCATGTTCTGCAGCCTCAGAACCGCTGTGGCATGGTCCTGCTCTGTCTTACAGGGTTGCTGAGAGTCTCTTCAATTCAGCAGCTGTGGGTAGATAGTGTCTTTCCAAAGACCAAACTGGAGCAGACATTTACATTCCACACATACCACTTCATTGAAGTCTAAATTAAAACGGTTGTAAACAGTGATCTTTTAGAATTGTACGCTGATGGCATTGGGCTGGTTTTAGAACACAATTGTTACTTAACAACTGTTTTAAAGGAAATGGAATAGAGCATTCGATCCAAACTCATTCAGTGTGATAGCTCATCTTCCCGAGTAGCATCAGAGCTGGCTTCCTGACTGTATCCAGCTCCACACTGAATAGGGCCCATACAGCATGGCTGCTGTGCCATCTTGAACTTCATAATAAGTTATGAACAAGGGAACCTTGATTTTCTTTTTGCCCAAGATTCCATAGATTATGTAGCCAATCATTAAGCCTCCTGCTAATTAGAAATGTTGGTTAATTTTTGTTTGCTGGGAGATGGACGTATCCCTGCCTTATTTGTAGAAAGCAGCATGATTTCAAAGTCCACACAACATATAAGAACAAATATTTATCAACCAAATGTTTGGTACAAAGAACTGAGAAATTAACTGTGAGTCAGAATTTGTTACAGATCTATTTCAAAGAGATTGTAGTTTCTGAACAATAAGTGGTTTGCATTTACATACCTGTTTACACAACTGTGGGTAGAATATCACAGTATGTGGGAAGAATGTTTCCCAAGTAAAGTTGGACAATAGAGAAAGGTGCTCATTTTGTACTGATGATGTATGCTTTGCAGATCTAATTGTGTCCTGATCCCAATGAAAAAAAAAAGCTGAAGCTCAGGGACTTTGCATGATTTTCATCCAGTGATATTGCACATTAAAAGCAGATTTTGAACTTTGAGTGGGCTTTGTCCCCTGTCCCAGATTGCTCACATTGTGCTGATTGAGTTTGAATTTTGATAATTAAATACTGATTTTGATCATTGGCTCCAGTTCAGAGCAATTGTCACCATTTTATTTTATAGCTCTGTTCTCCCACTTGATACTGAAATTAAAAGCAATTGAGGGAAGGTCTTTCAAACAGTTGTGGAAGATGAGCCCTACTGATATGCTGAAATAAAACAGATGTGAGTCAAGGGAGACAATGGAAAGTGTAAGATATGAAATAATGATAACTGTATATGATCGATCTAGGATTCATGAGAGTGAGAGGGTGGGGGAGAAAGGGGTAAAAAGAGGAGTTTATCCTGAGGACTCAAGTAGAAAATGGTTTGGAAATGATGATGGCAACGTATGTGCCAATACGCTAGATACAATCGAGGCATGAAATGTTTTAAGAGTTGCAAGGGACCCCGATAAAATGATTTTTAAAAATTCCATTCGTGATCTGATTCCTGTGACCTTGAGCCAGTCAGAGCTTGGGCTTTAATTTCCTGAAATTCAAAAAAGATAGTGATAATAATAATACCTATCCTCGTGGCTGCTAATCGTAAGGTCAGTAGTTTAGAGCCATCAGCTGCTTCCTTGGACAGCTACTTCTGCTTTCTATTTCTGTGCTCTCAGAGACCATGGCGTTAAGTTCTATCCTGTCCCATAGAGTCACTTTGAGTTGAAATTAACCTGAATGGCAGTTTGAATTGTTGGGCATTTTTTCCCCTTCTTTTGGATGCCATAGAAATGCATTTTAGATTAATGAGATGTTCTCTGTTAAGACATGAACTAGGCATAGCACTAAAAAATGATTTCTTGAGACAAACAAAAATGTTTCACATAAATGGACTATCATAAATATCATGTGTACCATATAGTAGGATAGAATGTAAGCTGTATTGACAATCAGCATTTAAAAATAGCTGTCTAATAAGTCTAGGTTGAGTTGAGCAGAAATAAAAATAAAGCCCAAATTCTAAGACTTGAGTGATTATCACAAAGTGTATATAATATGCATGCATTTGAATTGAAATATTGCAATATTATTAAGAAATAAGTTTGGAACATCTTTAAATTAACATATTTGATTGTCATTCTTATGTGTATTTATTATGTATGATATATTAACTCCTCTAGGCTACAACTTACATTGGTAGAACAGAATTTTAATAGCTTTCTCTCACTGTATATGATTGGCAGACATAGATGCTGTGTTTGCAGGTCATAGCATTTTATTTAGGAGATTTTTTTATTGCAAAAAGATGCATTACAAATCAATTGAAACAAACAATGTACAAATGAGAACACTGAGCCCCAAGCAGGCTGTTCAATATCAGACCACACAGCAAGGCTATGACGAGTTGTATTCTTCAACTGAGGCATTGTGAGAAATTAAGTTTATAGCCACGGCGCATCGTCATTTTTAGGAGTGAACGTAGTTTGCGGTCATTCTGAATTCTACCTCCCAAGTGACCCAGGGATTTTCAACAGGAAATGGCCCAGCTCATCAGCACTGAAATCTATTTTTATTTTCCTTTTTCATTTCTTCATATGTCTGAAAGACGTTTTTATGAATTTACTTTGTGTGCGTTTTTTTTTTAATAAACCAAAAGTCATGGGAGGACATAAGGTTTTTCAAAATTACTAGTAACCGTATTAGATTTGAAAGTTTATAAGTCTAGGATTCAGGGCACTGTAGCCACTGTGGCTGAAGGAAAGGAAAAGGGAACAGCTGTGGAAAGCACTGGTCTGCAGGCTGGTTCCGATCAGGGTGAAATGTCAGAAAGACTTATAGTGTTTGGTGACAGTGTTTGGGGAAAAAAGAAATATTGTTTACAGGAGATGAGGGTAGAAAAAATAAGCCCATTCTTTTCCTTTCAAGTTTTCCTTTTTAAAAACCAATTTCAGTGAGGTATATTTATATACAACAAACTGCATGTATGGAAAATCTGAAATTCTATGTTTGGATAGATATGCACAACTATGACGCACGCACCAGTGACAATCAAGCAACAGAATGCATCTGCCCCTCCTCCATCTCACACACACACACACACACACACACACACACACACACACCACCACCACCACCACCACCACCACCACCACCCAGTGTTCCCTGTGTTACTTTGTAGCCTGCCCTTCCTTTACTGATGGACTACAGCTGCATACCAGAAGCTAGGCCTTGCAGCCTAATGTTATCTCTCCTCATATTCCAAATTAAGTTTATCTGCTTTAAGTATCCCCAGGGATTTCTTTTTAATCAGTACGTTCTGTATATGCCTGTGAAAATAAACAGTATAGGCTTCATAGTGAATTGGCCAGCTCCAGATAATGATTAGAAACACTTTATAATACAAGTAGTGTTTAAAACGTATAATAGTAAAACCAAAATGTTAGCTTAACTATTTAAAAATGCGCAAGGTTATGTGGGTGATGCTTTATAGGCAGAAGGTTCTAGAAAGATCACTTGGGAAAAGTGCAATCCCTGGATCACTGCAGATGTGTCCGGAGAAAAAGTTAATTTCATTCTCTCTGCAGTGCACCAGGAGAGGAATCACGAAATAAAGTGAGAGGTGAAAAGATGAAGTTAGATGTTATGTGGTGTGTATGGGTGTTGGCATCCATGTGCTAGCTAACTAGAGACAAACTTTACTTAAGTAATGCAAGCCACATTTTGTTGCAAACAGACACTCAGAATGAAAGCAAAGAGTATAGAATCTTTATTTCCTTTTTTTTTTTTACACTGGGTCCTAAAATTTCCCCAGATATTTAAAAATATAGCTTAAGGTGAGTAGATGGGGAATGGGGTGGAAAGCTATTCACAGAATATTCTGAAAATTACTTGGGGTCTGAGGTAATATAAACATCTGATCTACTTAGTGAATTGAATACAATTTAACAGTTAGCATAAAATATCCCATTTCTCTGGTCTTCCTTCACTGGGCCAATCCCTCTGTTACTACACTTAGTGCTACAATGATGAAGCTCCCAAGGTATTCTTGTCCCCGCCAGATAAATTTGTAGGTCAAATATAAGACCTCATTTCCCAATGGCCTATCCATGACCAAGACTATTCTGGTTTCAAAGAACCTAAGAACTGTGGATAACCCCATACCCATTAAAACACTGCAATAATTTTTACAAATATCTACTCTTACAACTTTAGTTAGCAGCTGGAATACAGTTTCATTTTGCCTGCCCCCCCCACCCCAACTTTCCCTTCCTTCTATCCAAATAAACGAACAGTGGCAGCAACAACAAAAATTAACTTTGAGAAGCATCTGCTGAAGGAGTGGTGATTATTTCCAAGCCAAAACACAATTAGGTAGGGAAGGAACTATGCAGACAGAACATTTCTCAAGATGTTCTGGTAATGTGTGTGGGAGAGCAGGCGAGAAGGGAAAGGCATATGTAAATAATCTTTTTTTGTTATACTGAGAAAATGATAAGGAAATGAAAGTTGTAAAACACAAAGACAATTTCTAAATGGAAGGAAAATACCATACAATCATGATTTCTTAATAGAATCAAGGAGGATTGTAAAATGCTTAAATAAAGAAAGATATGGTATTGCCAGCTCATTTTCATTTCTAAAGGACCATGTTTTATATTTTCCTTGTGCCTCTGCTAGGATGAATGTAAGTGTAGATGCAGGAGATCTTGATTCTTATGTGACTAACAATGTGACCATAGATAACTAATAAAGAGAGAAGGAATCTGTCTGATCTCTACTGATTTTGGACGAGTCTCTTCCTTCACCTGAACTCAGGATACCCACCTATATGATGGATGTGTGGCTCTAATTGACCTCTAACAGTTATAAAACATGATTTATAAGATATATCAGTTAAAGGAAGTTGAGTTGTTTCTGACCCCTCGCCACCCTATGTACAAGAGAATGTAACTGCCCAGTCCTGAGCTATGTTTGCAGTTGTGATGTCTGAGTCCATTTTTATAGCTAGTGTGTTAGTTCATCTAATTGAATGCCTTCCTCTTTTACCCTGACACTCTCTTTTCCAACATGATGCCCTTCTTCAAGGTCTGGTCCTTTCTTATAACAGGTCCAGAGGGAAATGGCATTTCTTGCCCTCCTTACTAAGTAGGAACATTCTAGCTGCACTTCTTCCAAGACAGATTTATATGTTTTTTTGGCAGTCTGTGGCTAGTAGTCTAACATCTAACCAATGCCTGACTTCATCATTATAAAGCTATATATACTTTATATTGTATTACTGAGTATAATACATTCTAATGCTTGAGGTTTATTTTTTATTCGTGTTGTTTCCTAGGGATTTTTTTTTAACATGAGGCTTTTTATTCTCATCTACATGCTTCCTCTGGTATGTTTTTTGAATTTAATAAAAGCCTGTGAACCCTAATCTTAGGAAATACAAAGCCTGGGACCACACGCCAGAGGGTGGAAAGTCTTGTGGATCCAGGAACGGTGGAAGCATCACAGCACTTGTATGGCTTTCCATGTGGCTCGTCCCTCTCCAGAACTCTGGCTCCATCAGTCATAGCTCCATGTAGCTTGTCAGCAGAAAGATGTAACAAAGGGAGCACATGGGGTCCTTTGTCCCAGGAGAAAAAGAGGAAGTTCTCTGAATCCTCCTGGTGGGTGTTGTGACCTCATCAACGGGCTAGACTCCATCCCCTTGCTCAAGTTGACAGGTGATGTAGCTGCCACACGGACTCAACCCTTCAATGGCTAGGTTTGCATGTTATATTTGTTATTGATATTTATGCATCTGCGCCTTACTAATAATTCCAAAATGCTGAAGTATATGTTTTGCATACATTCTGAATTGCACATTCCATATGATTGGATATTTTCCAATGAGCATATCATTGGTTAAGGAGCCTTGGTGGCCTCGTAGCTTGTACCTGGGGCTGCTAAACACCAGAGCAGCAGGTCAAACCCATCAGCTGCTCCAAAGACTTTCTGTGAAGATACACACACCTGGTAACCCACAGCGTTCATTCAACTCTATTTTCTAGGGTTGCCATGAATCAGAAAAGACTCCATGGCAGTGAGTTTGGTTTTTTGTTATGGGGACATCATTTTTGAAAGAATCTTCACTTTTTCTATTGCTATCATTTCGCTCACCTGTTCAAGTTCATGTACAGCTAACTTCTTCATGGAGTCATACATCTGTTACCAATGACTCTCAATTACAATACAGCCAATACCATTTCAGTGACTTTAATTAGGATAAAGTTCTAATATGACATAGATTTGTTATTCTGTGACTGGGGTGGACCAACAAATATGCAAATAATAATTATTATTCTAAACCATTTTATTGGGGACTCATACAACTCTTATCACGATCAATACATGCATCCATTGTAGGCAGACCAAATTTGTACATTTGTTGCCATCATCATTTTTTAAACATTCTCCTTCTACTTAGTCCCTTGGTACCAACTCCCCATATTTCCCCTATCTCCCCATTCCCCCCTCCCTAATATCCCTTAATAATTTATAAATTATTATTATTTTGTCATATCGTACACTGTATGATGTGTCCCTTCACCGACTTCCCTGTTGTCTATACCCCAGGGAGGGGGTTAAATGTAGATCCCTGCAATTGGTTCCCCCTTTCTACTCCACCTTCCCTCCACCCTCCAAGTATCAACATTCTCACCACTGGTCTTAAAGGGATCATCTGTCCTGAATCCCCCATGTTTCTTGCTGCAGGTCTAGCTGGATTTGTAAGGTAGAATTGGGATCTAGTGGGTGGGAGGAAGAACTAGAGGACACTTGCAAATTTCATTGTTGCTACACTTAACCTTGACTGGTTTGATTACTCCCTGTGACCCCTCTGTAAGGGGATGTCACTTCACCTACTGATGGACTTTGGGTCCCCAAACTGTACTCCTCCTAATTTATAATGATATAAATTTTAGTTCTTTGATGCCTGATACCTGATCCTTTCAACACCTCATGGTCACACAGGCTGGTGTATTTCTTTAATGTGGGCTTTGTTGCTTCTAAGCTAGATGGCAGCTTGTTTATTTTCAAGCCTTTAAGACTCCAGATGCCATATCTTTTGATAGCTGGGGACCATTAGCTTACTTCACTACATTTGCTTAAGCACACATTTGTCATCAGTGATCATATCAGGAAGGTGGACACACAATGTTATGATTTTTAGATCTTTGAAGCCTGATAAGTGTTCCCTTTGACACCTCATGGTCACACAAGCTGGTGTGTTTCTTCTATGTGGACTTTGTTGCTTCTGAGCTAGATGGCTGCTTGCTTACTTTCAAGCCTCTAAGACCCACATGCTATATCTTTTGATAGCCAGGCATCATCAGTTTTCTTCACAACTTATGCTTGTGCAAACTTTTGTCTTCAATGATCGTGTTGGGAAGGTGACCATCAGGGAATTCCAATTTATTTTTTTTGTTTTGTTTTCTTTTGGGGGGCCATCACTGCCCTCTGGTGATAGGAGTAAGAGGCCCAGACTTGCTCCTGGAGAGCTACTGCTGGATTTGAACCTCCAATCCAGTGGGCCGCGGTCCCGCACACAACCACTATGCCACTAGTGTTTCATTTTAATAGAACAAAGTGTTCTTGCATTGAGGAAGTACTTGAGTGAAGGTCCAATGCTCATCTGCTTTCTTAATTATAATCCTATAAGAGTATGCACATAGATTTATTTCCCAGTTATCATATATAAATATATTCACCTATATAAATGCCTGCATCTAGACCTCTATAAATGACTTTTACTCCACCAGTCCGTTCCTCTATTTCCTTTACTTTCCTCTTGTCCCACTGTCATGCTCAGCTTCCACTTGGGTTCCAGTAATTTTTCTATGTTACCTTATCCTTGATCAATCCCTATCAGACCTCTTACACCCACCTTGTAAATGATTTTAAAGCACTTGTTGTTCCCTTATCCCTGGGTTGGTCAGCACCACCTCCTTTTCCCCACCTCCCCATCTTCCATGTCTCCCTGAAACCATCAGTCCCATTGTTTTCTCCTCTGGACTGTTCATCCAGCCTATGTTAACTGGATAGACCTGCAGAGATAACAATATTTACAAAGAAAACAAGGCATCCTAAGATGAAACAACCAAAAAAAATAAAACGATGATAATAACAAAAAACCTGGACTGAGCCCTGGTGGCGTAAGTGGTTGTGTATAGGACTGCGGCCCGTGGGCTTGGCAGTTCAAATCCAGCGGCGGCTCTCAGGAGTAGTGCTGGGTAGCTCCCTCAACTAGCAGATGGCAGTGATGCCCCCCAAAACAAAAAAAAGCGCATAATGTCCAAATACACACACATATATACATATATGAAGAATAAAAATAATAACAAAATTAAAACCTTCAAATAGTTCAAGATCTATTTGTTAACCTCCAGGAGTGTCTCCCGGTTGAGTCCAATGGGGTGCCACACTTTGGCCCCAAAGTATATTCTTAGCACTTCCTTGGGAACTCCATCCTCTGCTGCACACCCTTAATGTTTTACCATGGTGTGGTGATGTCAGACAATCCCAACCCTGCTTTCCAATTATTTTCCTGGAAGGGTTTGTGTCAGCAAGGGATGCTCTGTTTCATAGTGGGGCCAACCCTGTGGTTCTGTCTGTGCATTTGCTGTTCTGCATGGAGGTATTATCTTCAAGACTCAGTGGGCCAGGATGCGCTCCACTCTCTCCACCTCCCCCTTCATTTGTTCTCATGTGCTCTGGTCAGGCATGTCCCACACCCCAAGTTGCAGCTTCAGTGCTGTCCTCCAAAGCAAACTTTACTGAGGGGAGAGGTGGCTGTCCACAAAGCTGGGATTGGGGTTGGGCCCTGAGACCCCTCCACTGACTCCCTGCTCCATGCTGTCAGGCTACATTCACATCCTGGAATACCGGGTTTAAGTTTGGGCCCTCTTTCCCTGTGGATATATAAAAAATATGCTCCCCTTGGGGGAGTTAGTACCCCATTCCCTCTCTACACGTCGCCATCCCCCCCCCCCACTCTGCAGGCTCCCCCAACTACAGTTGGCTACCATATGTAGCTCTGGATTTGATAAAGGCAGCAGATTATTTTTTCTGAATATTGTATTTATGGATGTATTTTCACATGACATTTGCAAACTAATACAATCTGATTATAATATATGTGTGCTAGAATAAACCCAATTTCCACAGTATATGTATTTAAGGCGTGTGTTTTAGCTATAATTTTACTTTTGCAAATTTCTCAGATAAATTTCTGATATTCTGTAAAGTACTTTTATATAAGGGGCAAAGCGTTAAATGAATTTTATCTTCCATACAGATATTTCCCCATAATGTTTTGCTTTGGGGAAGTGGGCAGTTTTATCCATAATTGTGTCACTGTAATTGTGTCACAATTACATAATTGTGTCAAACTAATTGTCAGAAGTTCTATTCTACAGGTTAAGGTGTCAAATATTACTTGTTTTTAAATGAAACACTACCTCCATGCCCCTAAACCTACCCAGGAGACTTATTAACTGCTATGGTCTACTGGTGCATGCTGTCTTACTTTGGAATTAAACCCATATAGTGTCCCTGAAACTCTGTCACTTAAGCTGATGGGTCCTCTACGGTTGTCTACTCATGATAACTTTCTCCAAATAGATGCCACTTTTTTTGATTTGTCTATTAGATGAAAGAGTGTAAACATTCTACTTATTGAAGTATTACTTGTATAAACAAAATAACGGGGTAGAACTTTTAACTCTTACCTACTCCAAACATCTCAGAAAGGGCAACCCCAAAATGCAACAAGAAAGCATTGCCATGGCAGTGACTGTCATTGTGAATGTTGGACCTCAGAAAGTAGTCTAACATCCCCCCCTATCTCTCCATCCCCTCCTGTGTAGTTATTGGTGAGCAAAGTAGTGTAGGAGCATATGAGCTTGACGGCTGTGGACTTTCTCGCTTTGTTGATTGTGGGGTTAGGTATATGGTTTCTCTGTCATTGGTGGAATAAGTACAAAATACAGGGTTCATAGTAATGGAAAACCATCGAGTGCTTTGCATTGAACTATTAGTAGCATACCTATCATGCTATCACTGGTGGATATGAAAGAAAAACCACATTCAATTAAAAAATTCTCCACACAGCTAAATAGCAAATTCTGGGATGAAAATAAGAGTTATGACACAATACTTGGTTTGGCCAAGATTTGGGTTGTATTACACTTCAGTGAAGCAGTGGAAGCTCCCCTGCACAGTTTAAAAGAGAAAATTCTCAAGTTGGATATTGAAAAGATACACCTGTGGAAAACTAGAAAACTCGATTCATGAAATCAACTCCAATCACAAAACTGGGATGCCTTTCTTGGCTCTGTGTTTCGCATTTACAGAACATCTGCTATCTGTCAGGCCCAAACCAAGGACCCAGGGAAGCAATAAAAACTAAAATGTGGCCTCCATGCCCTTCCTTTATAAGACCTCACTTCCTCTGTTTGTGAAATGGAAGAAGCTAATGATCTCTAAACTCTCTGAGCTCTGATTTTATTTTAAAAAGCACAATGGAAATCTTCATTTATTCTTTCTGCAAATATTTGTTATGATTTTAAAACTGTGCTGAATTGGTAATGAGAATATTCCTGAGAGTAAAACTCTACTGGTAATGGGGAGAATATTCCTGACCTTATCTGGTTTATATTTGAGTGGGGGGATACAGGTCCCCAAATAATAAATGAAGCAGTAATAAAATATAGTTTCAGATAGTCATACATTCAATGAGTAAAAAAAAGGAGTGTGATCGTATCTAGGAGAGCTCAAGGTGTGATCAGAATAGCACTCAGAGGGCAAAGTTTCATTGTTGCACATGTCCATGTGCCATTCATATGCAGATTATTATAATGGGTGTAGTATGAATCACAAAATAAATGCATCAAGACAGTTTGAGAGATAGCTTTAAATAAGGCATCCACAAATGTTTTCCAATAAAACAAGTTCCAATGACATGAAATGAAATGACCTACTAGCCTAGCTTTCCAGTAACATTCCATATATTGAGAATTAGCAAGTGCAGATGAGGGTTCCTAAGGATTGTATAAATAAAAAGGACTATCAAGTTGATACTAACCATGGAGAGACAATGAACAGTGGCTTAAAACACCAGAGATGCGTCGGGGTCTTAAGAGATAGTGTCTGGGGTCTTAAAGACTTGAAGGTAAACAAGCAGCCATCTAGCTCAGGAGCAACAAAGACCATTATGGAAGAAACACACCAGGTTGTGCAACCATGAGGTGTCGAAGGAATAAGGTATCAAGCATCAAGAACAAAAATCATATCATTGTGTGCCCACCCTCCTGATATGATTGTGGAAGACAAATGAATACAGAGGCAAACATGGAGGAGAAAGTTGATGGTACCCAAATGATAAAGCATCTGGGGTCTTAAAGGATTGAAGGTGAACAAACAGCCAGCTAGTGCAGAGGCAGCAAAGCCCACATGGATCACACAGCCTGTGTGATCACAAGAGGTAGAAGGGAGCAAATATCAAGCACCAAGAATCAAATCACTATGAATGAGGGGGACTGCAGGGTGGAGACCCAAGTTCCATTTGTGGGTAATTGGACATACCCTAAAGGAAGGAAGGGTAGCAGGTAGGAGACAGGCCAGCAGGGTACAGTGAAGTAACTATGAAAAATACAAATTTCCACTACTTCTTAAAAGCTTCCTTCCCCCAACTATCATGATCCCAACTCTAAGTTACAAACCCAGCTATACTGAAAGAGGTACACTGAAGAGATACCAGGACAGATGAATCTCTCAGGACCAGTAGTGAAAGTGAAGATACTAGAAGGGTGGAGCGAGGGTGGGGTAGAGAGAGGGAGCTGATTACAAGGATCTACACATAACTTCCTCTCTGGAGGACAGATAGCAGAGGAGTAGGTGAATGGGGAGACGTCGGACAGTGTAAGATATGACAAAATAATAATGATTTCTCAAATGTCAAGGGTTGTGTGGGGAGCTGGGTGGGAGGGGAAAGGTGAAAAGCTGATGTGAAGGATTCAGGGAGAAAAGCAAAAGGTTTGAGAATGATGAGGGCCGCAGGCATGTGAAGGTGCTTGGTACAATATATGTGTGTGTGGATTGTGATAAGCGATGTACGACTCCCCAATAAAATGATTTAAGAATAATAAATAAATAAATGTATCTTATTACTAAACAACAACAACAAAAACACCAGGAATGGAGAGAGACTTTCCAGGTTCACCCACCCCAACCACCATGTCTATCATTTGCTGTGAGACTTTAGATTGTCTCCTGTGTATTCCACATGCCTCAATACCCTTATCGGGAAAATGGAGTAAAAAGCAGTTCCAGCTTCGCGGAGTGGTAGTTAGAATTGGGTGAGATCATCTATTTTGAATTATTCTGATTTTGAAAAGGAGTGCTTGGGCTGAGCCCTGGTGGCGTATGTGGTTGAGTGCGGAACTGCAGCCCTCGGGCTTGGCGGTTCAAATCCAGCGGCGGCTCTCAGGAGCGGCACTGGGTAGCGCCCACAACCACCAGAGGCAGTGATGCCCACAAAAAAAAAAAAAAAAGAAAGAAAGAAAGAAAAGGAGTGCTTGCCACACAGTGGGTTTGCATTTTCTGCTAACCCTGGGGTCAGCAAGTTCAAGCTTACCAGCTGAGACAGGAAGACGAGGCTTCCTCCTCTCGTTTGCAGTCTCAGAAGCCCACTGGCATAGGTCTTCTCTAGACTGTAGGATCCCTATGATTTGGAAAAATTTAATGGAGATGCGTGAGTTTGTTTTTGAAGCTTACTTTAAATCTTATATATATATATATATATATATATATATAGATTATGGTGGTTAAAATCATTAAGTTTTCAGAAGTTAATCAAAAGATAGAAGTTCTGAGTCTACCCTGCAGTTGCTGATAGAAGGTTCCTTCTATTCATTCCTGAAAAATCATTCCTTCAAAACCTAACAGAGCATCGTTCTACTGTGATGTACGTGGAGTCAATAGTGACCCCAGGCTGGAGAGCAAGGTAGAATTTCCCCTGTGGGTATCGAGACTGTAACTTTACAAGAGTAGACAACCCCCTCTCTCTTCCATGGAGTGGCTGATGTTTCAAACTGCTGACATAATTTTAAGATGATTATAAGGAAAGCAAATCCCCATCGCTAGCTATGTCCTAGATCAGGGGTCCTCAGGCCATATGCAGTCCACAGAGGATATTTATCCGGCTCACTGAGTGTTTTCCTGCTGCTGCCTACCCTGGTTAGCCGCTGCCTCACATCAGACCTGCAGTGAATTTGTTCATAGTTTTTTGGGTTGTTTTTTTAAACTATAGTCTGACCTTCCAATGGTCTGAGGGACAGGGAACTGGCCCACTATTTGAGGATCCCTGTTAGAATTGCATACATATTGTAAACCACTTTTCTTCTTCCTGCCCTTTTGTGTTACACAGACAAATGATTTTTTTAAGGCTGTGTTCATATGAGGCAAGTGATAATGGAGAAAGAAGGAACACTCCACCTAGAGCAGCAGTTCTCAACCTGTGGGTTGCAACCCCGTTGGGGGTCAAACAACCCTTTCACAGGGGTTGCCCCTCTCATCACAGTAACAAAATTGCAATAATGTCATAGCAAAGAAAATAATTTTATGGTTGGCGGGTACCACAACATGAACTGTATACAAGGGTCATGGCATCAGGAAGGAAGAGAACTACTGACTTCTAGGAAAATTAATTCAAATATCCTTCCTCGCTTTAGTGGAAAACACAATACTTCCAATTGCCAATGCCAGTGGGCACCAGCTATTCCATCAGAATGCAGTTCAAGTTGTACAGATGGCTATCACACCATTTTCCTCAAATTGCCTCCTGAAGCTAGTAGATTTTTTATATATAATATATCTGGTAAATTAACTTTCTGGAGTGTGGTTCATATAGATTATGAAAAGAAAAGACTGACAAATTGATTATTATATGTTTTTTTTAACTTTAGCATCCAAAGAATTACGTTGGTTTCAAAATTGTAATCCAAGACTTATAAAAAGACTCTAAAAGTATACCTCAAATGTACTTGTAAACATACACAGCTGAGCATGTGTACAGGAGCCATTGTGAAACTTCACCGACTATGAGGACAGCAGTCATTTAAAATAATAATAATAATAATAATAATAGTAAGGTGTTTTTTCAGCACTTTTAAGAGTTCTTCCTAATAAAATTAGCAATTCAAGTTATTCACTATTTTATGTCCTAGGACATTGATGTAAAAGTTGAATCCCCTGTCAAAATTGTATAAGGTAATAAAACAGGAAACTCTGTTGCTGGTAAGTGTACATAATATAGGTATGTAGGTATAAAGATATATATACATATATATGTGCAGCTATTGAGTCAATTCCAACTTCTTCCAAAGAAACAAGTTCACTGCCATCAAGTTCATTCTGACTCATAGTCACCCTATAAGGTAAGGTAGGTTGGGCACCTCTGGGCTTCTGAGACTATACCTCTTTAGGAGACTGGAACACTTTCTCTTCTTCCCACTTCCAACTCCTAGTGATTATATAATCAATATATTTCTTCAATCATTGGATCATTTCTTTGTGTTATAGTGGTATTTTCTTTATTTTCTCTCTGATTTGTTAGTGGGAAAGAGCAAGAAAATAAACTGATAGCTGCAAAAGTTTACAGTCCACTATTGATGTCTGAGAATTGGGCATCTTTTCACTTCAAAACATAAAAAGTAAAAGGGGTCACATATGAACACACACAAATGTAGACTTATTATTTTTATGCCCAAAGAATGTCCAGCATTTGGTGGCATGTTTTGTTTAAAAAATGCAAAGGTTGTAGTGCTTGATCTCAGCAAGGTTTTCCATGGCTTAATGTTAACTACAAATGATTCTTATCGACAGTAAAAGAACCTTCTGTACCATGGCTGAGAACTGGTGTCATAATGAGGCACAGTTGTTTCGTTTTGTTTCTTTTTCTGCAGCATTTGTGTAACAAACCCCATGAAATCAACCTCACACAAGCGTAAGAAAACCTTTGATGCCTTGGGGAAGACATTTTGATCCAAGATGTCCTTTCTTGGTGAATCTCTGTAGACCTCACCATTTATCAACTTTGACGGCTTTCTGTGATCTATGGCCAACAGTCCCTGCTTAATCGCAAAGTGAAAACTGCAAATGTGCTACCCAGGTGTTAAGAAGGTCACCAACCCAGTTCATCAGCTGATAAGGAAGAAAACTGCTGCCTTGGGGACATCCACCTCCCCTAAAATCATGAGAGAAAAAAGAGTTTCAGAATATTTACTTAATTACTACTTTCAGTGAGAATAAATCTTATGAAAATATAATAGCACATGTGCACTGGATGCCGGGCTCCCCTTGCTATGAAACACTATTAGTTGCTAACTAGAAATCTTGGAGGTTTAAGTATTCCCAGAGGAACACGGAAGAAAGGTCTGGCAATCTGTTTCCAGCAAAGGAATCACTGAAAGTTCTATGGAGTCCAAATCTAGATCAATACATAGCTACATACCATCATTCTGAATCAACTTCTCATGCCTAGGTTTTACTTGATTATAATGATGGCAGAATGGCTCTTATTTCAGGGATCTGAAGACAACATAGAACATTTGGGGTCATTCTGATGTAAACCATGTTGAACAGCTCTAATATCAGTTAGTTCTTTGATCTTGCATAAGTTTCTTAAATAGTTTCAGCATCATTAGTAAAACATGAAACTAATACTTGGCCCACAACATTTTCAAAAGCTATTGTGTGAGCAGATGAGAGAGTTTTATAGAAAAGGTAATTATACATTAACAAAGCATCCCAGTCTGGGACAAGCCCATATGTCCAATACCTGCCTATAAAATCCTCTTCAAACTCACAAAACCCATGCAATGATACCAAATGCAAGACAATCACAAGCTAGATGGGGAGAATGCCTTTGGATCCAGTGGTGCTGTAAACATTTCTGCACTGGCAGGGGTCTCCTAGTGTCTCCTCTGGCGTCAGAGGTCTGGTTGCATCCATGTGGCTTGTGCGGCTCAGGGCACAGGGTAGCTCCATGTGGCTTCTCCTCAGGGATGTCTCATAGGAAGTAAGCCTTGTCAGTCCAGTGTCTCCAAGGAAGTGGGTGTTGTCAGTAGAACATCTCCAGGAAGTGAACTGAGAGAGATAGTGTCTTTGCCTCCATAAAGGGATTACCACATTTCCCAGAATTCTCAGGAGAAGGCCATGCCCATACAGAGGTCTCATTGGCTATCTCCAAATTGACAGGGTAGACTCCACCCCTACACTCTTAATCCTCAAATTGACACCAGATTAGGTGACTGCCACAGCAGCTAAATGATTAGCCATTGCACCAGGAAAGATCTTTCTGTAGACTTTAATGTTAGTCTTCAATATTAGCCACTCCAACCTGTGGGAAATAGAATTTATCGAGCATTGCCATGGGTGAGCAAAGAAGCAGCAAATGATTTACAGCCTAGGAATTAAGAAATAATACTTCTCCATAGTAGTGGCCAAACTAAAAATGATTATGAGCATATGATTGAGATATGGACCATTCTCTTTCTGACAGCCATTGACCAATAAGGATCCCTATATACATCACATAACAGAAATATCAATGTGAGAAATAAATAACACACATTAATATACATACAATATAATTAACAAAGAAACCTTGTGATGAGCTCTCAATAAACTTGAATGTAAATGTTTAATAAATGTCACCAAGTATAATGAACAGAACAAAAGTCTAGAGTTAAGTTTAAGCAATGGAACCTCAGGACTCATCCACTACCATCTAGGCCAAAGGCTCCCAAATTTATTGGCTTAGGACTCCCTTGTCAGAAAAAAATAATCACTTAATGCCTGCCTGGCAACCAAAAACTTTTGTATCATAGCCCACCATCCAGGTGAAAGCATAGTTGTCTGATTTTCCAGCCCCTTCTTTATCAGCTTAGAAGACCCTAGGGGCAATATTACCCACTTTGGAAAACACCGAATTCTAGTGGATTATTCCTCCAACCAACCTTATAAGGTAGACTTTACATGTAGACCTGCCTCTTGGGTTTTGTAGGGCTTAGGGAAGTAGACTGCTTGCCTTTTCAACCACTGAGCACCCAGTATGTTCAAATTGCCAACCATTTTATTATCAGATGAATATTTAATCCAAGGCACTGCCAGAACTCCTACCTGGCATCAAAGAACCTGAAGTTCCAGATCCTAACCAAGTAATTTATGTCAAGTTATTAACTATTGAGTGGCTTAGTGTCTTCATGTGTCCAAAGGGAGGATGATGATTAACACATATGAAATGCTTCAAACTCTCCACAAGAAAGCATTAAATTAAGTCTGGCTTTCTTAATTTTTTTTAAAAAAAATTCTGCTATTTCATCTTTTTAAGTTTCAAGTTATATATAAATTGCTAACATATAGCCTCTCCTGTACCAAAAAATGTTTTTGAGTATTATGTACCTATTTATATTGTAGCTTTCAGAAACTAACTAGATGTTAGTTTTGATAATGTTTGTAGCAGAAACTTGATATGCACAATTCAGCTGCTTCTCTTTTTCTTCTGTTTCTTTCTCTCTCACTTCTTTGTATCTGGCTAGCTCCAAAGGAATAGTTCTCGAGTTGAATATTATAATTTCTCTTTTTTTTCAATATTACATTTTCAACTGGATATCTCTGCGGTGGAGGACTACCTTTGCATGTAAGGTGTTTAGCAACACCCCAGGACTCTATACTGGATACTAGTAGAACACCACCACTGCAGTCACAGTCATCAAATGTCTTCTGCAAGGCAAAATCACCCCAAGTTAGGGACACTGCTCTGTAGGCTATCTAGTCTTCAAAAAGTTCATGGAAAATTCCATTATCCTTAATTATATTTTCCATTAATTTCTTGAAACCCCACCATGTACTTCAGATATTCCCTCCAGGAAACTACTGCTTAGGCATCCCAGAAAAAGTTCTCTCTCTTTTGTGCTTCTATATGTCTAGAGATAATTGTTTTTTAACCTCAAGTCACCAGTATCTGTTTGTCTGTATACCCTTTGGACTGTATCGTGGGTCAAGAATTGTGTCTTATCCATCACTGTTTATCACATATTAGGTCTTTGGCGCATATTTGCTGAAGCATTGATGATGAAAGGAAGGTCACAAAGATGAATAGTAGCTGATCTGACCATGTTGCTAATTAAGTTTTTCACATCTTTCGTCTTCTTCATGTTGTTTAATATCATGTGTTTCAGGATCATCTTTGAGAATTGTCACAAAAGCAACTGATTTGGAATGACTGGATGTGATCAAATTTAGTATATATCACCTAATGGAATCTGGCAATGTTCGGAGTTGTTTGTTTTTTTAATTTCTGCTATCAGGAATTTTGAATTTTAATCAAGGCTAAAAGATGAATCAGCAAGTTGAAGAATTGATTCTATCCTTTCTCCACCTACACCCTTTTGCATTCCAACTTTTAAACAATTGCTAGCTCAGAGACTAACTCAAGTCTCAAAATACAGTTGAGTTGACAAAGCAGCTATCGTATTTTAGATGAACATACATAATTCTGAGAATCGTATTAAAATTTAAAAGTGAGAGTCAAATCTGTCAATCAAGTAGTAGCTTGATGACACCTCATTTGGGGTGTGGCCTTTTGTATGAGAGTGATGAACTCTGGGAACTGCCTCTTTCTGCCCCTTGACTTTCCTGCCCACTGACTCTCTGCCAGCTTGAGGGTTTTCCCCTTGTTGGCCACCCCACCCCTGAGAGCTTCTGATACCCCACCTTGCTTCCACTGACTTTGAATACATGTGGCTCGCCATCTGCCAGTCTGAGATCCTTCTGCTTGCTGCTTCACCATTTTGTGTCACCAGGATGTGACCAGGTGAGACTACACAGGGACTTATGATCTAGCCTGGGGCATATGGATTCGAATTGGACTGGGCTGCGGCTCCTACATGTAAACTTGTTTCTTGACACATAGTTATTTCTTCTACATAGATGACTATCACTGGATTTGTTCTAGATCACCTAGCCTAACACACACATGAAGAATCATTTGTATACCTGTTAAAAATCCAAATAAAAAGACAAGCATTGTTATTCTCGGTGTGAATTTTGTAATGAATTTCTAGTTGGTCAGAGGAAATCCACCATTAGGAACTTCTCATTGCATGGAAAAAAAAAAACCATACAGAAAAGCAAATACTGAGAGTCTCTTCAGCTTCTTTTATACGTAGAGGAAAACTTGCACTGAGGGCTACTTTAGTTTGCTATTGGTTTGTTTTCATTTTCAGTCTCAGGACACACACGCCCATGAAAGGCAGTATCATAGTCAATAGCAGGTACATCTGAGTTGGAAGATTTTGAAGAAATAGTTGTTATCATGGTTTCAATGCTTTATATTGTGCTATACATATTTATTCCAATGAGAGATTGTGAACAGTCTGGGAGCAAGAATTGGGGACAATTCTTGGAGCTCATACCAGAAACCACTGCCATTATTCAATTGCAACTCATGGTGACTCTGTAGGACAGAGTAGAATAGCTTCTTTGGATTTCAAAGAAAATGCCTAGCATTGAAATGGCACTCAGTAAGTTTTTGTTAGTTGTCATGACAGTAAGAAAATTAACAGAATAAAAATTAGCCCTTCAGAAAAGATTAGTTATTTCTGAAGAAAACCTGTATCAGCTAAAGTAATCTTATATATTATCATTTATGTTTATAATTAGAAATATAATCCCAGAGTCCCACCGCAAACCCATTAAATCCAAATCAATCTTCAACAGTCAATCTTGGAATTCTATACTTTATGATCATCACACTTAGTGATTGTTATGCTCAGGCAAATATATAAAAACACTGGAGAATAGCAGTACTTAAAAAATTCATGTTTAAGTTAATAGGTTGTAGCATGGTTCATTTCAGACCAAGTTTGTGATGGAGAATATTAAATAATGATGCTGGCCCATAAAATGATTCAGGGAGGACTCTTATTCTGGAAACATTTCCAGTACCATCATTTTAGTCTCCTTCCCAAGCCCTCTATAACTTATAATTGGGGCCAGAAGCCATACTCAATTTTACTCTGACTTCAGTACCTAATATTTGACAATGCTCAGAAATTTAGAGTTCCTCTAAAGGAAATAGTTGATATTAAGCCAGAAATTAAAATGATTTTCTATAACCATTAATTGTATGATATACATTACACATAAATGAATATAATAAATAGTCTTTTTGATACTTATGAAGTACATAAGATCACATGAAAATAAGAATTTTCACAAGAGCAAACTAAGAGGGAAGGGAGAGAAAGAAAGAAGGGTACACATCCTGGCCCACTAAGCCCCAAGGATGCCATTCCTGTTTAGAGTATCCAATGCCCAGAGGACCATAAACAAGCCCCGCCATGAGACACAGCATCCCTCACTGGCCCGTAGGCTACAGTGGGCAACAGGAGACACAGTATGGGAATTGTGCCCCATCTGACGCCAGCACACTAGGGTGAAGCACTGAAGGTGGACAGCAGACGAGCCAGCATAACAAAGCAAAGAAGTCCCCACGTAATCCCTAACATAGATTTCAGGGACCAGGACATGGCACCCCTTTAGACTTGATCAGAAAACACTCATAAAGATCAATAAGCAGACCAAGAACAATTTATAGCCTTTACCTTTTTTGGGTTTTTTTTGTTTTGTTTTGTTCTGGTTGTTGTTGTGTTTTTTATTATTTTTGCATGTCTAGCTAGATAAGATAGACAAGACAACCCAGAGGGGGAAATAACAGGACCAATGATTTCTATGGGGCATGGGAGAGGGAGAGGTGGGAGCAACAAACTCAGGAGCCAGGGAACAGCATGTGATCGAAAATTGATGGCAAGGAGGATGCAGAATGCATGGGTGGCTTGTTCAGGTGCCATGTAGCTGAGAGAAATTAGTGAAAGCTAAATGAAGGTCAAACATGATAGTGGGACAAGAGGAAATTAAAAGGAAACAGAGGAAAGAATTATTAGTCAAAGGGCACTTAAAAAGGTCTAAGTACAGGCATGTATATATGTAGATATTTGGTACATATATTTATATATGAAGTATTAAGATAGTTGATGGACAGCAGGCCTCCACTCAAGCAGTTCCTTAACACAAGAACACTTTGTTCTACTAACCCAGCATTCTGTGATGTTCACCTTTCTGACATGATCACTGAAGACAAAATAAATACATAAGCTAATGTGGTAAAGAAAGTTGATAGTTCCTGGCTATCAAAAGATATCAAAGACTTAAAGAAAACCAAGTGGCCATCTAGCTGAGAAGCAACATAACCCACATGGAAAAAGCATGCCAACCTGTGTGATCATGAGGTGTTCATGAGATCAGGGATCAGGGATCAAAGACCTAGAATGAAAAGTCATATTGAGGCGAACAAGGGTGAGAACCAAAGTTCATTTGTAGACAATTAGACATCCCCTCAGAGAGGGTGACAAGGAAGAGACAAGCCATCAGAGGTGCAGTATAGCACTGAAAAAACATTCAACTTTCCTCGAGTTCTTTAATGCTCCCCCACATCCATCATGACCTCAGTTCTACCTTGGAAATTTGCCTAGACCAGAGCATGACACTAGTCTAGATAAGAGCTCGCAACATGGAATCCAGGACAGATAAGCCCTCAGGACCAATAATGAGAGTAGCAATACCAGGAGGATAGGGGGAATTGTGAGGATAAAGGGGAACTGATCACAATGATGGACATACCACTCTGCCTATGGGGATGAACAACAGAAAAGTGGGTGAAGGGAGATAGTGGTCAGTGAAAGAAATGAAAAAAAATTTTAATACATTATCAACGGTTCATGAGGGAGAGATCATAGGGGAGCCCAGGAGGAGAAAAATGAGGAGTTGGTACCAAAAGTTCAAGTAGAAAGAAGTTTCTTTGAACATGATGATGGTAACCTATGTACAAGGGTGCTTGACACAAAGGTTGTATGTATGGATTATGATAAGAGCTGTATTAAGCCTCCAGTGACATGACTAAAGAAATAAGCAAGAATTCTCATAAAGGTCTTCCTTTTGTACAACTTGCCATTGCAGCCTGATAAAGAGAAACATAATAACCTTGTCAAGCTCTATTTGTACACATTTCTTGTCTCTAGACATGTAAAATATTGTAACGATCATTTTGTCTGTAACAAATTCTTTTTTTCTGTCATTAGTGTCTGAGTTCACTAATGCTTTACAACATTACTGAATTACCTGATAGCTCAATTCCAATGGAAATAAAGTGGTTCAAATTCCCATGGCAGATTTTATTAACATTTAGGGAAATAAATGTATACAAAGCAAATTTTCAACTGTTCTAGTATAGTGTTTATTATTTTTCTTCAGTAAAACATCGTAATATGCCATTGGTCAAAAAGCAGACTACCGCTAGAAGAAAAGTTGATCATTCCAAAATAATCACACATGTACACAAACACCATCAGTTTATTGATTTGTTTATAATGAGACTTCCTGCAGTGAATAGCAGTCTAAGCATGTTATTTCTAGTCTCTGTAAATCACAATTTGTCTGTCTGAAAGACTCTTCTGTCCTATTTGTGAAGCACTTTTCGCTTGCTAATTATCTGTGCACGTTAAACAGTAAGGGTAGAGAGGAGAGCAAGGTTAATGTTTCGAAACTGTTTTTGCTCTGGGTGAATGATAAGCAAGAAGCAATTAGCTGGTGATGTTCCCCTCTACCTTGCCTACATTCTCACTGTCTCCCCCAGGCAAACCTCCCAGCCCTCAAAAAGACCCAGGTATATAGACACATGCATGCACAAGTTCCCTAAAGGAGCAGCCGGATGCAAGGGAGCATCCATAACTCCTCTTGACACAGGAAGAGCAGTTCAATTCGTTGTTTGCTCAATCCTGTGAAAGCCAAGGTTCTATTTCTGTTTGTTTTCTTGTTGTTGTTTTGTGTTTTCCAGTCACTTTAATTCAGGGCCTAAACCTCAGCTTTGATTAGATTTTTCCCACAGGTTCCTACTTTTGGAACACAGTGAAATCTCACCTGAACCAATGCAAGTCCTGAAGATCCAGGGAATGAACCATTCTGCCCTCCCCCCCCCCCGCCCCGCCCACCCCGACTGTTGACCTTTTAAATAGCATGTTTTGCTAGGTAGAGGAACTCAACTAATTTTTGTTTGTTATCTTTGTACTATGCAATATTGCTAAGTTGTTTTATTAGTTCCAGCAATTTCTTCTGGACTGTTTGGGGTTTTTTATTTTTTCCTTGTCATATTACCAGGGGATTTGCAAATAGAGAGTTTTTGTTTTTGTTTTTGTTTTCTGGTGTCTGTAGGGTTCTCCAGTGTAGCCTGGTCCTGATGCTGTTTTTTTGTTTTGTTCCTACTTCCTCGATATCTTCTTTTGTAATCAATCTATTAAATCATTCCACTTTGACTCGTGTTGGGCTGGGTAGGACATGGATTTCTAAGAATTTATCTATTGTATCTAAGTTTTCAAATTTGGTGCGGTACAATTTTTCATGACATGTGATTGTTTGCAATGTCAGCAACTTCATTTCTACTTTGAGTCTTTTCTTTTGATTTTGCTTGCTTGTTTGGTGTGGTGGTTCTTCAGTCAATTTAGTGGGTGCTTTGTCTTTTATATTGCTCTTTCTCAAGACATTGTTCTGCCTTTACTGATATTTTAAGTTGTCTTTTAACTTTTAAAATGTTTTTATTTTATTTCATTCTTTTTTGGTGTCTTTTGGCTTCTGTAGCTTTTCCTTTTCTAATTTTCAAGTTGTTCATATGTATATGTTATCTCATTGTCTTCTGCTCCCTGGAATTTCTGGCAGAGGACTCTGCACTGCTTGCAAGATCATTGTGTGTTGTGTTTTTCTCTTGGTTCTTGCAGAATTCTCTGCTTGTCTCCAGCTTTCAGCATTTTTTTCCCCAATCATTTTATTGGGGGCTCATACATCGTTTTTCACAATATATAAATAAGCATACTCGTCAAGCACCCTCACATGTCCACTTCTATTATTGTTCTCCAATCATCCACCTTTTCCCTTAAGCCCCTAGTCTCTCTTCCCCACCAACCCTCAATACTTTATACATTGTTATTGTTTTGTCATATCGTACACTGCCACTGCCTGACCTCTCCCCCAACCCACTCCTTTGATGCCCGTCCTTCAAATAGGAGCTTGTGTATATATCCTTGCTGTTGGTTCCGTCTCTCTACCTCTCTACCCCCCCTTCCCTCCACCCTTCCAGTATCTCCAATCTAACCATTGGTCCGAAGGGGCCCATCCATCCTGGTTTCCCCATATCTCCAGCTGCTCTCTATGCCAGTGTGACTTCTCCAGTCCAGCTTTCAGCATTTTTATTAGGAGATGGTGCAAACTTGATCTTTCATGGAGCTTCCTGTATTTATCAGTTGGGTTTTCTGCTAAACCCTAAGAAATCCATTTTGATTACATATTGGAACATTGTTTCTGTGACTTTCTTGCTGCCATTTCGTTCCCTGCAATTCTAATAACTTGAATGTTAGGTTTTTTAAAGTGAATCTCAAACTCATTTTGGGTTTGTGAGATTTTCTTTTTTCCTCCAACTGCTCTCTTAAGATTGGATAAATTCGTTATTTTGTCACTTAGTTCATTCATTCTATTTCTATTTTATTCTCTTGTTGAGTGTTTCCTTCCTTGCTTCTGGTTTTGTTTTTTTCTTATTCAGTGGTTTGCTTTTTTTTTGTTTTTTGTCTTAAGTTTCCTTGCTTTTGTTTCCCATTTTGTTCATTCATTCATTTCCTGATCTCTATTAGATTCCTAGGTGTTTTTTCCTGTGTGATTTTGTTGATGTTATCTTGCTTTTTAAAATTTCTGTCAACATATGTAGTTCCATAATGTGACGATGGTCAATTATCTGCATTAGCCTGACCTCGGTTGGTGATGTTTCCTATTCTTTTTGTTCTGCCTTTCATGTGTCTTATTTCCCTTTTCAGTTTGTTTGTTTTTTTACTGTGCTATTTTTTATAGGATTGAATTTTGAACATTCTATTATTTTTATTCTGGATGATTTATCCTGGTTTTCATAGGACCTTTTTCTAGTTAAATGTCCTGGTGGCCCAGCAGCCAATGCCCCACTACTAAATGAAAGGTCAGGTCTTACATTCATCAGGTGCTCTGTGAAAGAAAGGTAGAAAGTCTTTCTCCAAAAGATTCACCTCTGGAAAACACATAAGGTACCTACTGGACTCTTCAAGGTTGCTCTGGGTCAGAATTGGTCCAGTAGCAGTGGACTTGGTATCTTCTGAGACTCACTAGGAGTCACTCTTATCCTTGCTTGTTTTCAGTGCTGGCTTAGGGGGTTCTAGATGCTTGTCCTTTGGAATTCATTGTACTTGAATAAGAGAGATGTTTAACTAGTGACAGGTATTGAAGTGAATGGTGAGATTTGACTTTGTCATGACCAAAGTACTGTGTCTTCTATGGCTCTTTCTTACTGTCACCCCTACACAAAATGACCTGTGGCATGCTGCTTCTCTGTGTATTGGCCTGTTCTCAATCTGAGGAGTTCTCACCCACTGCTCTGTTCCTCTCAGTTCTCAGCACAATCTTGGGACTTTGCAAGATTCAACTGTAGTCTTTCACAGGGCCATGATCTCTCTCCACACCCTACAAATTACACAGCCTGTGAACTCTTTTTTTCTGCTCTTCAGTGGTGGGAGTAGGAGGCCCAGCCCCACTGCTGGAATTGAATCTCTGTCCCAGTGGGCCGCAGTCCCGCGCACAACCACTACGCCACCGGGGCTCAGCTCCCCCCCCCCCCCCCCCCCCCCCCCCCCCCCCCCCCCCCCCCCCCCCCCCCCCCCCCCCCCGTGAACTCTTGTAGCCAGGCTTGGCTGCCTTATAATATTGTGTTACAGCTTCCTCAGATTAGCTCCATTCTTTTTTTCCCTGTTAGGGTGTTTTCCAGGACCATCCCCGAATATTAACAAAGCAAAACAAAAATGACTGTTTGCAGTGTTATCATGGATGTTCTTTTCTTATATGCTTACTCCTCCTCTTCCCTAATTCTGGACTTGCCCAAACTCTTCCACAATCCACTGCTAATCTATTTAGAATCTTAATCTATGTCTTATTTTTCCAATTGTCACATGGTTTGGGTTTAGCTACTGGAGGTGGTAAAATGGTGCTCTGATTGCCTCACCCTCTTGACCCACTGGCTCCATGCAGCTAGAGGATAATTACTTTAGAGGATAATTACAAAGAGAATTTTGTGGTGATTTTCAATGCCCAGTTTCATAATAACATGTTGTTATCCAAAAGCTAGTAGCTATGGTTAAATGAATCTTTGTGATATTTTAAAGACATTTAAAAGATAACTTTTCTGAGACAAGTTTGTGAATGAATGAAACTTAATAAACCATGGTGTTTGTTTTGTGCAACTTTATTCTTTCCAGCTCTGAATTTAAGAGTTCTGCACACATTAGAAGAACAAGGCCCTGTTTAATTTTCTCTGCTTATTTCCCAACACCTACTATATTTCTAATAGCACTTTTAATTTTCTTCTAAATAAATGACACAGCTAGTTAGCCCATGTGCTAAAAACAGTTTGATAATGATCTCTAAGTAAACGGATTACTGTGCTGCTCTGCATCGTATGTGATTGACATTCCAGAGAAATAAGTTCTAGGTTTCCCCCATGCTCATAGCATGTATCCAAGTGCTTTGCCATAGTGTTAAAATGTTCTTCTCAGTACTGGTCTTAGATTCTAAATTCCAGACTCAAAATGGTTGCAAAGTACATAAATCACATACTGTGATAAGCATCTCAATCCTGCTTTACTGTCTGTGCTCAATTTTGTGATCTTCGAGCTTCCAAGTGGTTCTTTCTTGAGGCTTTGCTGGTTTGACCCAGGGCAGAAGCCTAGCTCTACCCTGAAAACGGTTCAGCTGGACAACTCTTTATTTGCCTGCATTCTCAGAAGCAGAATAAGAAAGATGAATCCTCAGATAAGCACCTGAAATCCCTGCCATGTTGCTATAATTCAATAAAAGATCCAATTTGTACTGTTGGCTGATTTCCTGGATGGATTATGATTGGACTGACTCCCATTCCAGGTTTTATCGGCTGAATATTAAAACTGTTGAGCATGCAAAATGACTACAAGCAATCATCTATTTTTATATAGAGAATAGTGCATGGGGTTTTAAATGGAAATGTTAAGTCAGAAGGTAGGTACGATAGAAACTTGTCAGTGAAGGAAGATTCCAATAATTTCCACTAAAACAAGTGAAAGAAAATCGGTCAGACAGCGCCCTGTCAAAGGTAAAACTCTTGAGACACGGACAGACACGACAGGAACAATAAGTTCCAGCTCTTACAGGTTATATTATGTGTGCAGGATTTTTAAAAGTTCATGGGAAGATGAACAGATAGTGGATGGCTTTTTTTTGTCACGAGTGTGTAAGCCCCCTTGCATGTCTGTGTATACCTATATATGCAGAGGAAATTCTGTTCTTTTAATTCCATTCTTTCCATGAACGTTTTGGAACCGTTATATACACAGACATATCTGGAAAACAAATATATATATACACACACATATATGTATATATTCATGTGCTGCTTTCTCCAAATGTAGAGTGTTCCTGTCAAACGGTTTTTTGGCAACGTGACATAAAACAAAGAAACGATTACCATTAATTTATAGGGGAAGTTTTTAGCCTTTGCAAGCCCAAAATATAACCTACTAAATCATGCACAAAAGCACATAAAAGTGAAAACCAACATAGAGTGCACATCACTCAAAGCGAGGGTGAATCCAGCTCAAAGCTGGATGTCGCGATACTGAGTTTCTGTCCTGGGAGAGGGGTTTGGTGGAGTCACTCTGGCTGCTTACAGTGCATGGTGCCTCTGTAACAGCCTGTGGACCACTAGTTTCCCTTTTCCCTTATTCTCCGTCTACGAGAAAAATCCTCTTCAGAGTGCTTTCACTTAGCAAAGCAGACACGGATATAGATCTCTCATAAAAATCAAGTGGTATAAAGGCTGGGGGATACCTTTGTTTGTGTATATGCATGTGCGAGAGCTCAGGGGCTTTGTGGAAAACTTCCATGATCTTTCATCTGCTTGTCCCCCAAGAAGTTTTTGAAGCCCTCGGATGTGATAGTGAGTTACCCATCGGGCTGGTTTACGGTATCAGCAGTCCAAGCCCACGAGTGGGAGACAGGCGAAGGCTCCCTGCTCCTGTACAGAGTGGAAGCTTTGCAAGTCCATCTGGACAAACCTCCTCTGCCCTGTCAGGCACGATGAGTCACAGTCAGCTTGATAGCAGTCTTTGTTGTGTTTCATTTGTCCTAGTCTTTATGGCCATGGGGCAAAATGGAGGCTAGTATCCTGCTGCTACAGCTTTCATATCCTAGCAAAGTTTGGTTACTTTAATACTTTCAGTACTAAGAGTTGTTCCTGGTCAAGGGCAATGGCTCTGTTATCAGAAGAAAAATCAAAGCATTTAACAAGTTTGATGGATCACTAACAGTGCTTGGACATCGTGGTAAGACATTGTGGGGGAAATGCTGTGGTTTTGCCTAGATGTTGCCATTCTTTGTGGGTTGTATTGTGTTTTCCCATAGTAGGAATTACTTAAAAAGCATAACCCAATTGCCAAGTGGCATGGACACATTTCTCTTTTAAACCAGAGATGAATGCTTATTTTCATAAAGCGGTAACAGTAAGCCTTTTCCACCTACTGATGATGAGGTAACAGACACTGTGGGTTGCTTGGTCATGCGTCTTGTTTTTATCTCTCTACCAAAGGTTGCTTCCCACGCACCCCTGGGGCGGTCTAGCTTCAGGCTGTTTCCTAGGCATCGGAGTCCTCAATCACCAACAGATGGGAGGTGACCACGAATGACATCTTCCTCACACCTTCTTGGGAAAATTCTGGGATGTGTATTATATACCTTTCCTCAGATGTCTCCCCATTTTTCCATAATGCTAATTCATTTGATGGGGACTATAATTAGCCTCTTTTTCTACCCTGATTCACATCCCCTCCCCTCCTCTCAGCTATCTCCTTATATCAATTCCCAAATAAACTTGAACTTCAATCCTTGGTTATCTCAGCAATTTATTTTAGGGTAGGGAGGTGCCTAACCAAGGAAATAACTTTTTCTAGCATCTATTCACTCAGGTGAGAAAATGGAATGGATGTTCTAGCATGTCATCAGCTCTCCCCTACTGAATTCCACCTTTCTGCAACACACTCATTTTGTCTCATTGAAACTTCTGTCTGCACTAGAATAGCAGTATGCTAGCCATCATTTCTATTTCTGACTCCTGTACATTTCAAGTACATCTGTACTTGGGTACACTCAAATCACTACCCCCCCACCCCCATGGTTTACCAATCATCTCCTGGGTCCATGCTTATAGCATTTGGGAGGTTCCTACACTCACTATTTTGGTGACTAAGTCCCCTAATGTAATGTATCAGATAGTATCTCTATGGTGCCGACTTCTATTTCTATACCAGACCTTTCTCTCAAACACCAGACTTTTAGATCTCACCACCTTCTTGACAGCTACATGCGTGTATCTACTAGAGATCTCAACTTCAAAATATGAAAGCTCAACTCCTGCTCTTTTCCAACCACCCTGACCCTCCCTCCGTTCGCTCCTGCTCCACGGAGAGTACATTCAGCCTTGTCTTTGCTCCACCCTGTAGTGTTGCTTTACCTTCTTTTTCTTTCTCACATCCCTCCCCCAATGCCTGTCATATCTTTGTCCAAAACATCGTATCCTTGTTCAAAACATCTTTATTTCTAACTTTCTCAATAGCCGATGCAGTGGCACGAGCCCATGTCATCTTTCACCTGGATTGCTGGGTCTCCTGGTGGTTCCGCTTCTGCCTTCTTCCATGGATTCTCAATAAAGACAAGACAGCTGCCTTTTCAATGTTGAATCAGAGCCTGACTTGCACTGCTAAATGCCATGCACTGGGATCCTTGTTGCCCTCCATGTACAAGCCAGCATCCTTACAACAGACGTCCACATCAATTGTATCAGGCGCCCCCTTCACTGTGACCACCACCTTCACTACTAGTCCCTTGGCTACAGCCCTCTTAGTTAATGAGGGCTTTACTTGGTAAAGCACTTCCATTCAGTTGGCTTTACTTGGTAAAGCACTTGGTAACAGATACTAAAGATGCTGCAGGGTACAAGACTCATACATAATCTTTCCTCCTGAAGCTTAGATTCTAGTAGTTTTCCAGATGTATTGCTAATCAGTTAGACAGCTCATTTCCCATCCACCCCCCACCCCCCGCCCCTAGACCTCTTTATTCCCCAAGCCTTCCATCTGTTTTTTAGAAAGGAAAGAGGGAAAAAAAACAGGGGAGGGAGACAGGGGAGACAGGAAAGTAAGAAGCAGTCTCTATCACTAGAAGGCCAAGTGCCACAAATCCATTGCCTGCTATTGGTCAAGCAATGCCATACTGCCAGCACCACTATGAAATGCCAGGGTTTCAAAAGATCTGTTCCTGTTCTAAATACAACCAGGGAATAGTCAGTTAGGAAGAAAGAGGACATGTACACCCTGTAGATAATGTTGTTTAGATAAATAGTTTCTGCCATGAATAGTATAAAATTACTGGTAATTTACACTGAGGCCAGGTCTTGCCCACTTCTGAGCATTTTAATCAGAAAAGCATTACTACACTCACTTGTTTTTATATTAGCATAAGGGCTATTTATTACCATCAGCTCAGGAAATGACCCGGTGTGGCCTCGTAAGACAGAATTAATTTGTAGTGACTCCAGCTGAAAGTTGGCTGCCTTTTAACTTAATAACTTGAGAACTGTCAGTGTCCTTTGAAGTTAATAATAGTTGTAAAGTGAAAATAAAAAAAAATGTTCCTAAAGGAAATCAAACTCACTGAAACTAGTAAATGAATGCTCTGTCACTGGGACTATTAATGCCTGTGTGCAGGGGTTGGGCTGCGTTTAGAATGACATTGTTATTTTGTCTTGCTTTGCTTGAGCTTTTGGATTATGGAATGCCAACCATCCCCTTGGCTTTACCCCTTGGAAATGAAAATAAATAAAATTAAAGTAATATCTTTTTAAGGAGCCCTGGTGGCACGACAATTAAAGCACTCATCAGTTACCAATCAAAAGTTGTTGCTTTGAACCCACCAGCTGCTTTGCCTATGTAAAGCCAGAGCCATCTATCTACTCCTTTAAAGATGATCGTCTAGGAAATGCTTAATAGACACTGGGCCATGGTGAGTGGGAAATCAACATATTGGCCTACACTTCTGGCTGTTGGGGATGCTGAAGTGCTTTTGTGTGACCATTTGTGTTGTAATGGTTAAATTATGTCACCTTCAAATTATGTCACCTCCTGCACAAAGGCATTTGCCCAGTGGGAGCTCACACAGTAAATACACGTGCAGTTATTTGCTTCAATATTTTCTGCCCTGGGATGTCATCTTCTGCATATACAGAATCCCATTTTAATGACAACTGGTCTGTGTTTCTGTTTTCTCTATTTAGAGAGCAAGACTGAACCAAGAATGAGGGATTCCACCAATATACACATGGCAGGCAACTGTTTCCCCAAGTTATGTAAAGTCATGATGGGCCATTGCAAGGGAGCATAGGGCAATATATTTCATATTCCGCATGTGAAAAGGCATGGCTCCTAATTTCTATTCCAGGTGATTAGTCATAAGGAAGCTCCTAATGAGGTTGGAGAATCTCTCTGGCATAGAAACATCCCAGTCTTGCTTTATGATGCCACTCAAAGTTTGTTTCCGCAGAAGGCAGCACTTCTGAAGTCTTTCTGGTTGCTCATTTCTGGGTTTATTCCTACTTAATTTGCTCATCTGATGAGAAACCAGAATCCTGTCCCTGAGGACCACAGTTTCCTGTTGGTGGCTGAGCAAATGCAGGCAATAAGCAAGAACTCCAGGCTGCCAGAGCCCAGAGACTGCAGAGCAGGTTGACATATCTATTCTCCCACCTACCACCCCCCAACACAGGCAACCAAAGTAAAGCTCATTTGGTTAGGGCTGGATAGAAATTAAATGATTTTTTTCTCTTATTATCCCTTTGTCAGATATAACCTTTTCAGAACCCCAATTCTTTACCAAACTTGCCGTTTTTCCAATTGCCTGATCATAAGAGAGAGAGCTGCTTATTTAAAATGCAGATTCCAAGCGTCTTCCCTGGGAGATTTTGTTCATTAGGGCCGGAGTAAAGCCCAAGGTTCTCTATTTTTTAACAAGCATTTCCAATGGTTTTTATCATCAGACAGGTTTCAGAGAAGCTTTCCTTGAATGAAAGAGGAGCATGATGGAGCTTAGGCTAAAATCAGGAGGTTTAGTATTATATTTGAGAGTTCCTCATTTCCTCATTATGGAGTATTTATTGCCAGGATATATTTTTAAGAAGCGTTTAGTACCCATAACCACATAGGCTCGGGAATAGACCATTTCCTTGTTCATAAAACAGGAGAAGTAGCTTTAAGAGCCATAAAGATCATGCCAAAAAGACTATTATTTTTTGTTTTGTTTTTCTTGAACCATTTGGAGGAGCTGTGCATTGTGAAAGCCAGCATTTTCTAGAGAGCTAGGTTTATTGTATTATGAAGCAGAGGTTAAAGTAGACAAAGGCACATTACGTAATGCTGGCATATGTTCTTGGAAAGCATAGACAAACACAATCTATAGAAAGATAAAGGAGACACACACACACACATCAAATGAAGATGAGACTGGAATCTAAAGCCCACTTTTTTCCCTTGCTAACTGTAGGGTGATGAGTTTCATACTTGGGTTTAAAAATTGTGACTATTTAGCTAAAGCATGTCAGGACTGAATGTATGAGGCTTATGGTGCTTTTGGAGTAAGAACACATATCAAAATCCCACCCAAATCAATGAGACTAGACCATGCATAATACTTTAAATTAATCAAGCAAAGATATGATTCATCCCTTTTGATATTCTGATATTATCTCAAGAATTCTACTTAACGTCCTACTTGGATTGTGTGTTTGACAATATTTTCTATCGCAGTTACAAACTTGCTTGGTGGTTTATCTGTCACTCACTTCTGCTACCCAACTCAGAAGCTGTTCATGAGTATCTCACAGCCAGAAATGAAGGATGATTCCCGGTTCTTGCCTCATCCCAGAACTCATGAAAGATAGCATCTCTCGTAAAATACTCAGTTACCTTCTCAATGAATGAGTTCAGAAGCATTTGAAGTTGGCAAAGATCCGAATGGGAAAACAGGCCCCAGTCTCTTGCCCTCTAATATTTCATTGTTAACATTTCTTGTCTTGTAATGCAACAAGGCTGCAAAAATATGCTATTATTTTGAGATTACAAGTCAGGTCTATTTTGAGTGCTGGGTTATTTTATTTTATATGTCTCATGTTGCAAATAGTCCAAAGTTTGTTGTTCATTTGTGATTACTTTCAACTTAGAGATTTTCTAAATGTAAATCAATATAAAATCAGATTGGAATATTTACTTTTGAAATTGGAAAACATTTCATATAGGGAGCTCTTGTGGCTCCCTATTAGTTAAGCAATATAATATAATATAATTAGTTAAGCAATAGCTTCTTAAACTAATGGTTAAGGACTCAAATCCACCCAGGAGCTTCATAGCAAGATCCTGCCATGATGATTACAGATTTGAAAACCTTATACGGCAATTATTCTACTCAGTTATGTCAGTTCCTAATGAGTTGAAATCAACTGAGTGACATGTCATAGCATGTTCATGTATTTATAGATTCTAAAAATATGAATCAGAGCAAATCCTGCTTGCAACCTAAGCCTGACAAGTATGTTCTTTTATGATAAAATACAGTTTATAATTATTTAAACATATATATGTTCATTGTATGTATTTTATTTTGAAATAAATTTTATTATTTAGTTTTATTAATTCTATATATTTTTATCAATATACAACACATTTTATCAAGGTGTAGAAATGTTACATGGTAACATGGTTACATGGTAACTAACCAGTGGGATATTTGGGGAAAGATAGGTACTTTTGTACTTTTAAATTACCGACCTTATTTGAATTTCAAAGCACCTTAATTTCTGTGTGAAAAGCAGCACAGTTACTATATCTCTTTTTGCAGAAACATGCATAATGACCTCGCCTTCAGGAAGAAGGTAAGAGGTCATGAACAAGAACGACCATTTGAAGGCACTCATTGAAATATACAGACCTGCAGGTCCTATGTCAGATAAGCCAAATAAAAATACTCTAGGAGTCTAGAAGTTGTTAAAAACAAAAACCAAAAAAATAGTATCATTGGCAATCCTTATTCTGAAAACTTTGGAAATGATTTATTGTTACACTAGCAAAGCAGAATTTTATTTGACCATTGTTTTCTGCTTTCAAAGATTTTGTACAAAGATGAAAATGTTTTAATAAATTAGTTCATGATCAGAGAAAATATCAAGCTATACTTATAGAATGATCACAGTGAAGTACAGTTTTAAAATAATAAGGCAATGTAGAATGTAGTCTCAAAAAAATTCTCTCTCTCGCTCTTTTTTTTTTTTTTTTGGAAAGTACTTGAATATCAGTAGAGAAGCCAATTTAAGTCTCAGAAAAAGACTGGTATAAAACAAAGAATAACTGAAAAAATTTCAAAAAGTGGCAGAGTGACAATATATGTGCAAATGTACTTGATACAATTGATATATCCGTTGTTGCAGAGATGAAGAGCCCCCCCCCCACCAAATGATCTCAGAAATCAATTAATTATCATTATTTTTAAAATGTCAGAAAAGTTTAATTCTCTGGGATATCCTGACTTTGGGGGTGAGGACAAGTAAGTTTAAAGGAGAAGAGATGGGAAATTACTGATGAGGAGAGAAATGAGAAATTATCTAATTAAAAAATAGAGGCAATGGACATAATTAAGGGGCATGGGATCAGGAAGGTCTGATACTAAGGATTAAATATTTACAATTCAGTGCTGTGCTGAGCTTGGACATAGTCCCATTGGGGCCTCCACTTTCAGGGAGCACGGTCTGGGAAGATTTCAGAAAAAAAGGTACCGCTGCGTCCATGTCCATGATGTGAGTGCAAGTCCCAGAGCGGGGCTCAGCAGATCTGATACGGCACAAAATGCCGAATCCTGGCCACCTTAATGACGTCGGCAAGATGCAGCGGATGACTTCAGATTTGAAAGTTCCTTGCACTTCTGTGGTGTCACTCGGCGTAGGGTGGATCACACCAAGTGGTACTGTCTGAAAGAGCGACACCCCAGTGATTGCCAGTCAGATTTTTGTTACATATTTCAGCATTCTTTTTTTAATAAAAATGTCCATTGCTAGTGATAACAGCAAAGGCTTTCTTTTGTAAGTCAAGTTTGCATGTATCAATGCAGTTACAAGAATGAAATTCTATGCTGATTTACGCTTTGGGCTCTGAGGAAAGTTGTCATTGTACCCAATCACAACGACGCATTGAATCAGTCCGCTTCCATCTACCCTGGATAAAAACCTGCACTGTTGTTCTTATCACAGATGTGTTCATAGTGACAAGTTTTGTCATATTATCTGGTGTTTGGCTATAATATTGTGATAAGTGGTGCTTGTGAGCCTATATCAATCTTTTTAATTTTTGAGAATGAAGTGGTAATTAAAGAAAAGGAAAATAAGAAAAAATAGGCTTCTATTTCATTTTCAATATTGTGGAAATTAGGAATGCACTACAATTTAGGGTGGACAGATGTCAAACAACAACTGTGTTGTTAGTAGTTATATAAAATAAAATATAAGATATCACATGTAATCAACTTAGAACTATATCACATATTATCCTAGGAATGAAACTGATATAAAACCAAGGATTCTGGGTAGTCGAGTACTGGAAGAGGTCCATGGAGTTAGGTGGTGACATCAAGAGTCACTCATTACTTTGGGTAATACCTACCCTGGGATCACAACTAATGCTTCTGACATTTTGCTCATAAATGCACACAGAGAAACTGAGAGAACATACAGTGAAAGGTAAAAGGATTATATCTGGATATTGAGATGAATAGTAATCCATATTTGTTTTGTTATTTTGTTATTTTCTTCTGTTGAAAATATTTCACCTGAGTAACAAAGGGACACACATCTTCAACTTGTAGGGCAATAAAAAAGTCATGTTCACCCGTTTTTAATGAAGATAAATTCTCAGTTTGATTCAAGATAAGTCGATTGTAATGCTCATTTAAAGTGCTGTGGTACCAGCTATGCTGATTAGGTAATGTTTTAGAAAATTCATTCATTATCTAGTCAATTGCACACAAATCCAGGTCAACAGGTTTCCACAAGCTGGTGTGCTACACAAAATAATTGACCCCAAACTATTAGTTCATGCATAGATTCCACTGCTTCAAAGCAGGAAAATGGCAATGTGAATATTTTACATTCATCTGTACAATTCCTTTTGCTATCAATCATACAGTGACTTGTGTTTCTTCCCCTTACTTTACAGATCACCTTTTCTCTATTTAATCCTACTTATGAGGTAGAGTTCCCTATAGTCTGAAAACATTCGATTTCTACTGTCAGATGAAATGAATTTGAAGTCCTCCCCTCCCCTTTGGGTGACTTTGGACAAGTTACCCATCGCCAGCTAACTAGGTTTCTCCATCTGTAATGATATAACGATGCTTCCTACATTATAGTTTGTTTTGATGAAGAGTATATGAATTGATGTAGTTAAAGCATATTCTTTGGCCAACTAGGCAAAATAGAACAACTATAATTATTGGGGTTTTTTATAATAATTTCATAGTAACTAGTAGGGACTAAAATTAATCTCTATTCTCTCTCCTGTTATGAAGAGCCTTATCATTTTAATATCTTTAATCTTCCTTCCTTGTTTACACATAAGATACAAAAAGGGACTTTCTCACACATGTTATATTATAAGCTTCTTTTAGCATTTTTAAAAAGTGAAATCATGTTCTCTGCTGTTAAACATTCTGCTGTATTCTTAGGGTTCATATCATTGTCCATGCCTAAGGAGACACCATACTGTATTTAAACAATTATATATTATTGGGCTAAAGGTTAATTCTAAAGCATTGATATTTGAAAAAGGCTAACTGATTTGTAATAAATATTTGTGCATGTCCGTGATTAATGCTTTAGAATCAAATGGCTCGAACTGGAATTACTGAGCCGAGGGTCACGTTTTGAATATATATGTCACATATTTTTAATATGCATTGCTAAAACACCTCCAGAAGACTCACCAATGTTCACTTTCAATAATAGGACATAGAGTCAGCCTTAAATAATAGGTAGAATTCTCCCTCTGTTTGAAAAAGAAAATTAAATGGCAGTGCCCCTTGGCTTTTTAACTTACTCTGTTGATACCAATCCCTTAGTACAGATCACCTCTCAGTCTAAAGAAAACAAAATTATCAAAACTATACCAATAAGTGACGTTATGACAAGTATTTCATTTTACTTGGATCCACTACCGAGCTGCATGGAAACAGTGGCAAAAAATAAAATAAACCCATAAATCAAGAGATGTGCTACAGTGGCTTCCTAGAGCTGGTTCACATAGCTCCTCTTTTCACCTCTCTTTTCATGGATTGCCACAGACACCTGACGGTACAAAATCCTTAGTAATGTTTACTACCAATTTCAATCATAGAATAACCTGAAGTAGCTATAGTTGTAACATGCTTAGATGCAATTTTCTTTGATTCTAGTCAAAATTTCATTCTATTTAGGTGTTAGTGGCATCTTTCATTGAAGCACATTTAGAAAGTTGAAAAAGCAAATTTGCATAGAGCTTGAGGCTTGTAGGTATATTGATACATGGAAACTGGATTCATAAAAAAAAAGTTGGAGTTCTTATAAATAATTGTGGGCTGTTGTTTGTTTTTTACTGAAAAATCATTAATTTTTGATGAACACTCCAAAGGGTTCTTATAGAGTCATTGCAGTATTATCCCCATCTGATAGTGTCACCTTGTGTAGTCTGCACCACCACCACCATCACCACTACCTCCCCCATTTCTCTCTTAGCTAAGTCACTGGCATACCACATTGGCCCAATCTGCTGCAAAATACCTTTTCAAAGTGTTTGAAAGAAGAGATGTCCCTCTGCATTATACCAAATGTGTTAGTCTGGGTAGAGAAACAAATTCTCATATGTATATGAGAAAGAGCTTTATGTCCAAGAACAAATGAATATTGAGAAAACATCCCAACCCAGTCCATATCAAGTCCATTAGTCCTATATTAACCCATATTTATGATATCAACCTATAAATTTCTCTTCAGACTCTTCAGACTTCAAAGCACGTACAATGATGCTGAATGCAGAATGATGACAGGCCAGTGGGTGGAAAGTATATGGATCCCGTGGCACTGTAAGCATCCCAGCCCCGGCAGTGGTCTCTAAGCAGCTCCTTCAGCTCCAGGACTCTGACTGCCATCAGCAGAGCTCCATGTAGCTTGTGGACATGAATGTCTCACAGGAAGGGAGGGATTGTCCAGCCTCCAGTGAGCTAACGATCTCCTTAAAGGCTCCAAATGAGGTCATCAAACTAGAGCCCGACTGACAGGCTATCCCCCATCCTTTCACTCTTCAGTCTCAAATTGACAACAGATTATGTAACTAACACACCAAGCAATGTTTTGTTGGTGTTGGTGGTGGTGGTGTTGGGGTTGTTTTGTTTGACTTTCAGTTGCTGGAAGCATTACATCTATGGTTCTTCCAACTTAGAGCTAGAAGCAATTGTTAGCACCTTACCATGGTCGGCAGTTCAAAACTGCAAGCAGCCGCTTGAGAGAAAGATTGGAGTTGCTAAGGCACCGGGGCGTGTCGAGGAGTCCCCCCTGATTGGACGGCAGTGAGCTGCTCTGCGGGGGGAAAGATGAGGCTGTCCACTTCTGTAAAGATGTGCAGCGTGAGAAACCGCAGGGGACAGTTCTTCCCTGTGCTCACGGGTGGGTAGGGGTTGGAATTGACTCCACAGCAGTGAGTGGTGATGATAAAAGTGTTTACGGAGTGACGTCGGTGCTGGGATTCATCTTCAGTCCTGATGCCAAAGGTTCCCTGCATTCCTTTCCACTTAGGCGTGCCCATTTTCGTCTATCTTCGTAAATGTTTACACTCACTGCTGAGTGACACAGAGAGGGTTTCAAGGCGCCACGTCTTTTTGAGCACTGATAGCCTCTACCTTCTCCCGAGGAGCATCCGGTGTGTTTGAACCACTAACCACTAACAGTCTGACTCTCAGTCACTAGCATCAGGTGCCTTTTTCTTAAATCAATTCCCCATTATTTGGGGGTTTTTTAAAAAGAAAACTACAATAAAAGGGAAATCCATAATACAAAGGGACTTCAGAGATTCATGGAAAAGGGTGGACTCCATCTTTCAATGAACGTTTTGGAGCCCTTTCATTATTAGACACATTAAAAGGAGGTGGAGAAGGAGGGGGAGGGGGAGAGAGAGGAGAAGGAGGCAGAAGGGGAGGGGGAGGGGGGATGGGAGGGAGAAGAGAGGGCAGAAGGAGAGGGAGGGAAAGAGGAGGGAGGAGGAGGGGAATGGGAGAGGGAGCAGAAGGAAAGATAGGGTTTTTTTGCCAACACCTACAATCACTTTATCCCTCTGAAGCAACCTCCTATCTCCTGCCAGAAGCCAGAGGATCACATCTGGTGAAACTCAGCCTTCTACTCTGCTTCTCAAGTGGAAAAACCAACACACAAACAAAACATCAGAGACACTAGGGAGACCAGAGCAAGTCTGTGACAACCTTGTCAGACCCTGAGACCTTTGTCCTCTCCTCTTGTGGGTGTCTGCTCTTGTCTTCTTCTGTGTCGTTTCCAGGTGTGACAGGGGGAACGTTCACAGTGTGAAGAGTGAGTCTGCTTGTCTTAGAGAGGAAGCATCCGAGAGCTCTCGGGGTTCACCTAAAGCTCAGAGAAGGTACACAGCACGCTCGTTTAACTTGATTTGATTTGAGCTGCTAAGGCCTAGAGAGAGCATGAAAACAGAACCCGCCACCTGATTCATTCTGGGAACTTCAAGGCTGCCTTTCCATCAATAGGTCCCAAAGAAGGACTAGTCAAGCCTGATGATTTCCATTTACAGATTAAGCATCTCTGGCCTGGCTTTGTCTTGTTGTCTTTTTTCTAATCAAATATAATGCCCATTTGAATAAATGCTTAAGTCCATTGCATGTTTTCCATGTTTTATTATTGAAGGAAAAAATAGGCACTTTAATTTTTTGAACACTTAAAAAGACAAAGAAAGGAACCTTCTTCACTGTCAGTCATTGTTTGTTCTTGTGGAACATGACAGTTATCTGAAGAGAACCAGCCGGATTTAATCTGACAGCCACAGGGAAGAGTGCTACCAATCTAATTATCCAGTAATCTAGTCAGAATGGGAGTAATTCTAGGCCTTTCTCAGGCAGCTAATCACATTTCCTGTGCATTAGTAGCCACACATGGGAAGCTCTTAGAGCTGAGGTTTGCAGTCTGCCTGGATTTTGTGGGCCTCAAAGTGGTATCATTTCTTTTTTGACATCTCTCAAGTGAGTTCTTCAGGGTGTGCGTGTGTGTGTGTGCGCGCACGCTTGTGTGCATGTGTCTTTCTTACTCTTCCTTCTCCATGCTGTGGTCATCTTAGTTCAGCATCAGCTTCTAAGTTTGACGACTTTCGGACTTTCAGAGGAATGCAGCTGAAGAGGGGGTGCGGATTCTTGGATCCCTCAGCAAGTTTCTCTAGTGGGACTAATGAAGGTACACAACATTCTGCAGGCAAGGAGAGGGGGGGGGAGAGAGAGAGAGAGAGAGAGAGAGAGAGAGAGAGAGAACAAGGAAAGCACTGCTAATGCATGAATGGTTTTGTACACCATTTTTCGATGTACATGAGTTTAGCACGACGGTTCACAGAGAAAATCGTAGAGAATAGAGACAGTTAACAGAAGTTTAGTCAGTCTGTCAGTGTCAGAATGTCAACCCTAAGCAGTATTGACCAAGGCCTCATTCATTTTTGTCATCACAATTTTAGTATGGATGTGGAGAGAGTGACAAAGAAAGGGGCTGGGGACGTAGCTGTGCCAGTTCCTTAATAAAGAGCTGGCTACTTCCTTTTTCTAACACGGCTCCCCCCTGCCCCATTAAGAATAAGTTTATATTATTCCCGTAAAGCCAATACCCAAACCTACTCGCACTGAATGGATGCTGACTCAGAGTGGCTCTAGAAGATAGGGTGGAACTACCAGCCTGCCAGTTTTGTGTTCGATACAGAGGCAAACGGCCTCTTCTTCGTCCCAAGGGCCAGGTAATGGATTCAAAAGACTCGCCTTTCCCTTGCTCGCTGTGCACAGGGGATCTGCAACCTGGAAGAACCTTAGAATGTCTTATTCGAGAGCATTCGTCTGACACTTTAAGATTAAACATCTCTGAGAAAGCATTTTTCTAGCAGTCGGCTTCTTTTCTCTATCCCTGTGTTTTGAACTTGTCATACTCATGACTTGATCAGTCGGAATCTAAACCATTCATCTGAAAAGGGGGAATTCCAGTCTCTAACAGGTTTATCATGTAATTTATCTCACAGGATCTGTGGTAAATGGGCTTCTCAAACAGCCTCTAGCAAGTATAACGCATTAGGTGCAACAGCATATAAAAGGAGGGGGTTATAAAATGCTTTTTAAAAAAAATGTTGTGTGGTAATTTTGAATGGGTTCCAACCACAATTTATACCCTCTCAATTGAAAAAACTTGTGGGCCTCAAAATGTCTTCTGTAATCTTGGGAGGTATATGCTTTAAAAGGCTACATTGTTTGGCTTTGGCTCTGAGCACACACAGCAAGTGACTGTTGTTGGGTCCCAAGGCTATTTTATCTTGGCTTGGAAATGTCTCCAATGGTACCTGGAGATTGGCCACAATCCTCCTTGTTTTGTTTGTCATTATGTACCTACTTGTAGGTTCTGGGTTCAGGTTCCTCAGGACTTTGTGTAAGGTAATCGCCTTATAGGCCATAAGCAGGCCTAGTGTGCAGCCCTGCTAGGATCGTGCTTACCAGTTGAACTGCTCACCACAGAGCAGCAGATGGAAACCTCTAGCAGCAGCTCTGTGGGAGACAGACAAGGCTGTCTGCTCCTGTGATGAATCACAATCCCCAAAGCCACAGGGGCGGTTCTCCTCCATCCTAAAGAGTCACTCGGAGTCAGCATCCTCTTGGTGGCAGAGAATCTTTGAGCTTCAAACTGGAGGCAGTTGAGGGTCAAGGAGAATTCTAGATTTGCCTATGGAAGACCTAAATTCTGTCTCAGACCTCAGGCACAGCTACCATCCAACTGACATTGTGGTTTTATCTGTCGCTGGAAAGCGAAACAGGTCTCAGTCGAGGGTCTAGACTAAGACAAATGGAAACAAAAGCTCTGGCAACCCATCTCCGGAAAGTCAAAGAAAGCCTGATGCTGTACTATGGTCCAATCGATAACTAATCATTGGGGTTGCCAGGGAGCCAGGCAGCCTTTCATAAATTCCCTTGTACATAGGATTGCCAGGAGTCCGGGACTGACTAGATGTGGAACGGTTATACGATATGATGTTATTATAATTTAGTCTCTCATGGCAGTCATAAGAATTGCTTGACTCTCCAGTGCAAAAAGAATGGTCTGTTTGGGTTTTGTTATCAATGTTTCCAAGAGCTTGAATGCCAGGAACCATGGTGGCCACGAGGGTTATATATTGGGCTGGTAAACATCAGTGCAGCAGTGGGAAACCATCAGCCACTCTGCTAGAGGAAGACGAGGCTTTCGACTCCCTTAAAGAATCACAGTCTCAGAAACCCACAGGCCAGGTCTCCCCTGTTCTGCAGGTTTGCTGAGAGCGGGCACATGAACTGCATGGCAGGGACATAAGTTGGATGCGGATGCATGTGTATTTCCATCCAGATGAAATATATTCTCCAGATGACCAATCGAAAATGTTTTCTGGATAAGAATCCTATTTAAACATGTCAATATCGTATAACGTTAAAGGCATCATTCATCTGGGACTATGAAGATATTCATAGAAAATTAATGGTGAGGTGGTTGATCCCTCTAGAAATGTTGCTGAACCTCAATTCATTTCTTGTCGGTTCAATTTGAGAACAAACTTATGTTATGGTAATGACTTGTATTGACTCCGGCATCTCTTAGCATGTAATTGGCCCACATAAAAAGAACATCATTTCTTATTGTTCTTAAAGCCATTTCTCAATACAAATGAAACATATCCAGGAATGTGGGGAATGCACAAAGGAGGTTGCATACTACAGAGTTCTGGAAGCCGTGGATCCTCCAGGTAATTACCAAGATGGCACTCTTTTCTCTGATTCAAACCCTGGACCATGAATTGCAGGAGGGATTGTGATCTGCACATGAGTATACATTGTTGATGCCTCTGTTAAAATTAATATCTGCTGAATGAGTTGGGCTTTGTAAAAGTTCAGCTTTGTGTGTTATTCATCCTGTGCCAGATTGTCTGGTGCTGTCCAAGGAATGTCCGGGGACAAAGGGGTTATTGTGTAAAGAACAATAATAAATGCCATTATTACCATCTATGAATTACCAGACTTCTATCAAGTCAGCTTCTGTACAAAGGGTGCAACCGACTTTGAACTTTGATGAAATCATGATGGGGCAGCCATTCCAAGTTTCAATCTAATGAACAAGGGCCCTTCCATTTGTTTGGCATTTTCAGTCCTGTTTCTTTATGGACAGTTTTGTTTTGTGTCTGTGTTTAAGGGAATCCAGGCTACATATTTCATTTGCATGTAGAGCCTATTTTAGGCTTCAGATCTTCCCCTTTTCTCAGATGATTGGAAATGTCCAGGGAGACCTTCAATGTTTTTGAACAAATTGACCCACCTAGAGTCTTTGATAATGTTTAAAGAACTGATAGTTTCAGTGAATTCCTGCTGACATGATCCGGATTCCCTTCAGTATCTAGTTTTTAGATTTAGATTGTCTTTGAAACTCGTCCTTTACTAGGGTCTACATTCTGACACTCTTGCTAAGGTCAACATGCCTTCTAATATTTTAGGCAATCCTTGGGGGGGGCATGCATTAATACTTTGTTTTAGTAATATGACAAGATTACTGCCATTCAAAATATTCTGTTACTGCTATGCTGTGTAATATAGTAACAGTTTGCTGATTTAAATTTAAGTTGATTTCATTAACTAAAATTAAACATTTAATTGTTCAAATAACTACTAGTGGTTTCCAGGTTGCACAGTGCAGACAAAGGATATGCCCACAGAGCAGAAGTTCCTAAGGAAGGGCTGCCTTAAATGTCTGATAAACTTCCAGGGGAAGGACCAAGGACATTGACTTAGGCAGAGAGCAATTATGAGTGAACAATCCCAAATTCAATCCCAGAAACAGCAAAGTCAATAAAAGTGTCTGAGACTCTCAGAAGGTGCCCACTTGTAATTACTCTTCCTCACAAGTCTCACTGCAATTAAATGAAATCATTCAAATGTTGGTTTTATTAATGCTTTAAAAGGAACAAGGTAAAAGGCCACTAGACAATTCTGCCTTTTCATTCCACTACTGTTAACAGGTCACCTAATGATTCCTACAAGTGGACCTACTTCAAATGTCAGTTTATGTTTCTTGGGAGCCCTGGTGACACGGTGCCTAAGCTATGGTTGTTTTCCAAAAGGCTAGGAGTTCGAGGCTCTGAGGCAGATGGATGTGGGGCTGTGCATCTTTCAATATCACAGCCTGAAAACTCACTGTTGGATGAGTCAGAATGGACTCAACAGCGGTGGGTGTGTTTGGGACTAATTCTTCTTTCCGATTTTTCTTTTCTCATTTTGTACAAAATTACTCCAGTGTCATGCTGGCCAAGGCCTCGTGTTTCTTGGCCTGTCTTAGTATCCATCTCTTCCCTGCCCTTCTCCTTTCCTTCTCTGCTGGTGCATCTCCTCTTCCTGAAATTCTTTCTTGATGTTTTGCTGTTGTAGGGAGCAGAGAGAGGGGGATTAAGTATACATTTGAAACTAGGTATGCCTCCTTCCTTTTATTTCATCTCCCATAATGCATTCCATTTGCACTCATCAGCTAATCTAAAGGTTGGTGGTCCTGTTATTCACATAAACTAGAGAAGAGAGTCTCTCCCGCCTCCAAGGAGGTAAAAAACAAATTTCCCAGAATTCTCAGAAGAAAGTCATGTCCCCACAGAAGCTTCATTGTCTATGATCTGACTGACAGACCGTATCCAAACCCTTTAGGCTTAATTCTCTCAAGTCCCAAATTATGTAACTACCCCAGTGGTTCAGACTCACTCAGTTTTGTACCTAGAAAGACCTGTTGACCTGTGTTCTGAACATCTACTTTGTAGAAACCTGTGGCTGGTTGTGGAAATCCACAGGGATTAAGCACTGCTAAACCTTCTCTGATCATAGCCCAGGGATGTAAATAGTCGTGCTATCAGAGAGAATTACAAAGTCAATTATAGCAGATATTATTAAGTAAAAATGTAACATCTTATCATTTGACCTCTCTTTTGACTATTTCAAAAGTTGTTTCAAGTTGTATGTATTTCTGCATTCTTTTTCACTGAGGTGTTTCTGTTTTGCTTGTTTTGGTAACCCACTTCGTTAATTCTTTGTTTGATGTGGGTTTGTATGATTTTGTGTATATGAAATACACTGTAGGTAAATCTATCATGATAATAACTGGGTTACCGATTACCTAGGGGTATGGATGGGGAAGTTGGGAGAAAGTAGTGAACTAACAACTAGTATAAGAAAGAAGAGAGTGTTTTGAAATTGATTGTGGAAATGATTGTATAACTCTTCTTAATATGGTTGAACTATTAAGTTGTATAAGATGTAAATTAAATACCAATTAAACTCTTAAAAAAGTTAAAGACAAGGAAACCTTGTGTAGCAGTTTCTCACGTTAATTCATGAGATAACTGCAACTCACAAAGGACTGTATTTCCCTGGCTAATCCCCCTGAGGGCATGAATTAAATTGAGAGTCTTTGGAGTCTGGTATCTAGCCTGCACATTTTTCTTGCTCTTCCTGGATGGATGGGAGAATGAGTAGAATCTGGGGAAACGTCACTGGCTTCCAAAGCATCTTTGCCCTCTTTTTCTCTCTTCTAGGAAAAAGAAAATTTTCTTACTAAGCAAAAATGTAACATCTTAGCATTTGATCTCCCTTTTGACTCTTTCAAAGTTGTTTCAATTTGTATTTATTTCTGCATTCTTTTCCACTGAGGTGTTTCTATTTTGTTTGTTTTGTTTTCCCATTGTGTTTGTTCTTTGTTTATTTGGGGTTTGTATGGTTTTCTATATATGAAAATCCTCTAAGGGCTAGAACCTCACTTTCCTTCAGAATTAGCAGTGCTGGTCATGCTCTGTTCTAACTCTCTATGGTCATTGCTGCCCAGGCTTCTTTCAAAGCAGGTTCTTGTCAAACTGCAAAATACAGACTTATCTATAATTCAGAGTTTTCCCACATCAACCTTAATTCTACTAGGATAATCCAGTGTGGAAACAAGGACACAAACTAAAAGTTGTGCTTATCAAAAGCTTTGCATTTTCATGAACAAGAAATTGGCAAGGATTTTCCATGAGTATGATATGGGGCAGCCTGGGCTGTGTACATCAGAACTGTAGCTAATCTTTTCAAAAATGTGCTTGGATAAACCTGAATGTTTAAAAATTGGGAGATTAAGAAGTGTATTACAAATAGAATTCTTGTTGTGATTTTTTAACCGACTGTAATTATTTATTTTTCAATATAGTTAAAGGCAATATATGTCACCCATTTCATCTCAAACCAGTGGTGAATGTCCTTCTGCATCCCTTTACTATCTCATCTGCAACCACTCTCTGAAAGTCCCCCAGGGTAAAAACCTCTGATCCAGCGGTTCTCAACCTTGCTCATGCTGCGACCCTTTCATACGGCTCCTCATGTTGTGGAGAATACCCGACCATAAAAAGGCTTTCATTACTACTTCATCACTGTTCTTTTGATACTGTTAAGAACTGGGTAACTCCCGTGAAAGGGTTGTTTGATTCCCACAAGTTGAGAACCACTGCTTTAACCCATGGCATGAGGGAAAGGTGAAGATTTCTACTCCCAGAAAGATGGACAGTTGTGAAAACCCACAGAAGCTGCTCTTTCCTGTACTCTCATGTTGCGCTGAGTTGGTATGTGGCAATGAGATTAACCCATGGCAGGTCCCCAAAGTATGCCATGCAGATGGTTCCCATCAATGCCTTTTGAGAACATTTATTCACCATTGCGCTTTGCTCTGGTGTTCCATTTATAATGGACTGTTTCCCTCACACATATTAGTCATTTATAACAGTGTAACAAATTATCCTAAAACCACTACTCCTTCTTTTGCTCGGTGCTGTTGGACATCGATTTTCACTGGCAACCGTACCATATGCCAGAGTAGAATTGCTCGTGCATTTTCTTGGAGTTTCCTGTAGGCGGTCATCTTCATAGGGCTCTGTCTCCTGGTTTTCCTACCTAGCGACTCTGCAAGACAGAGCAGAGCTGCTCCATGAGATTTTTAAAGTGCTGGTTTTTATGCAAACCAATGGCCACGTTTGTCTCTCAAAGTAGCTGGTTGGTTCAAGCCTCCGCCTTTTCAGCCAGGAGCCCAAAGACACAACGTTTAAGCATGCAGGTGCTAACTAAAACACCTGCAGTTCAAAACCACCAGCGTCTCCATCAGAGAAAGATATATATATTGACCAGAATTCTGCAGAATCACGCACTACAAACGACGAGGCAGCTTTGGGGAAAAACAGAGATGAGGCCAACCCTACAGACCTTGTAGGAATGTAGGAACCCTTCAGTTCCAGTGTGAAGGAAAGCACCAGCGGTCCTCATACAATTACCCAGCACAAATAGAATCCCGCCAACATCTGTTTGGGCAGTCAGCACCACGCTCACTCCTTGGCAACTGTAAACCTTGGGACTTTGCTTGCTCCATCCTGACATAGGTGTCACAAGCATATCCTGGGCTCACAGGCGATCTTTTTAGTCCAATTAAAAAAAAACAACAACAGATCTATGCTCTTTCCCCTGAATCGATTGTCTTCACACGGGGGAAATGTCTTCACAATTTTGTGACCTGCATTCCCAGCTGGGGCAGATGGGGGAATATAGTGCTCCACGGACAGGCGCTTGGAGTTTCTCAACCACCTTGCATGAAAGGACGACAGTTCTCTAAAATGTCTTGATTCGTCTTTTCCGTAAACCTCTTTACCTGAGTAAAGTTTTTTTCCTTGTAAAATACTGCTACTCCTGGACACTTCCAGACGTTAACATCTTCATTGGAAGAGTCACAGAAGGTCCAAGAAGAAGTCCACACTGTCTTTGTGTCATTTACAATGGCAAATGAACACCACAGACCAAACAAACCCATCCAGGGGAATCTGACTCGTAGCCCTCCTATAGACCGGGCTAGAGCTGCCCCTGGGGGTTTTTGAGACTAGAAGCACTATGGGTATAAGAAATTCTGCCTTTCTTCTAGGGAGCTTCACAGGAACACCCAAGACAGAAGACAAGACCGTGACTCTGCACAGGATTCAGACAGTCCCCTTAGGACGAATGCAACTGTGTTAACAATACAAAAAGTGCCTTCGACCTTTGGGCCCAACAAACATGGCGGCTTTGCCCTCCTGCTCTGACTTCAAAAGCTGCATCGTTTTGAATTAACATGATTTCTTTGGTCTAAGTCTCTCTAACTCTGTTACTCACAGTGTCATTCTCTTACTTCTCAAAAATAGAGCATGTCACCATGCTCTTATGATTATTTTTTTGTTAGTTTTCTATCGGCTTGGGGTTTTTAAAATACAGTTTTTTAATCAAAGTCTCCAGGTGGTATAAACCTCTTAGATTGGATGACTAACCAGAAGGGAGGCAGTTAGAGCTGGTCATCTGTGGAACAGTTCTGTTCCATAACACGGGAAATCGCCATGAGTTATTCATTGACTGGGTGATATATCCACTTCATGGTAAAAGGACAGATTCTCCTCCTTAACCCTTGTTGCTCCTGAGTGCAGCCTCCTTCCTACAGGTCAAGCACCCTTCTTATACAATCCTGTGGGTACAATTTCTGCATGACGGACTTGAGCAGAAGTCATGTGATGCTCTCATTTGGACAGTGTCATCCCATTCTAACACATGGCAATGTCTAAGAGTCAAACACCTGGGTAAGCTAAATGAGTGATGCGCATTCAAGATTGGAAGTCTGGGAAGGTGTGCATCATTTGAACTCTTATAAGTTGTAAAAGAGAAAAGGGGTGAGTGACATACAAAAAACACGGAAAGTGATGGCCATTTATTATGTACCTAAGTAAGACCTGAACACGAAAAGCTGAGACTCACTTAATAGCCACTACTCTTGATCAAGAACAAATGTGTCCTCAGCTAGAGAGAGTGCATATTTAAAGGCATAGAAATCAAAAGAGAGATCTTGGTTGGGCCTCTGCCTGGCCTGGGCAGACTAAGCCACATAAATTACAATGAACACATGTTGAAACACCTCATTTCACAGACTGGAAAACAAACATCCCAGAAAGATAAGAAAAGTACTTGATCTCTTTCTGGAAGAAACTAGCCAGCAAGTCAACGGGGTTTCTATTTTGATATCGTGTCATGTGTATTATTTCACAAGATACTTTTCCAGTGGTCAAGTGAATCGAATTAGCCAAGGCCACTTCATTAACTTGGTGAGAAACTTCTTAAGTGATTAGAAGACAGCCCTAAATTTGTCTTTCAGGAATGTTAACTAAAATTGCCCATTTCATTAAACCAGCACTGTTGTAAGTCTTTCTAAGGCTTCAACCCTATATTTACTTGGAAAGCCAGTGGTCTTAACCATATTTCAAGGATTAAGTATCATATTGTGTTCAGGAATACAAATTTTTTCACCAGGATATGTAAGCAACTTCTTTTACAAAGCCTGACCATATACCTCAGATAACCCAACTATCTTAGTTGCTTGTTTCTTTTGATTTATTTTTGGTTTGTTTGTTTTAAGGCAAAACTGTATGCTTTATCAAATCAATAGGTCATTAAGCTGCCGCACGAAAAGCTGAGACTCACTTAATAGCCACTACTCTTGATCAAGAACAAATGTGTCCTCAGCTAGAGAGAGTGCATATTTAAAGGCATAGAAATCAAAAGAGAGATCTTGGTTGGGCCTCTGCCTGGCCTGGGCAGACTAAGCCACATAAATTACAATGAATGAGCTAACTTTCCAACTTGAAAAGAGCATTACATTTGCAATGGAAAATTTCGAGAAAAAAAAAAGAACAAGAGAAAATAGCATGCTTTAGAATGGACTATGGGGGTGGGGGGTGGGGAGAATGGACCGTGAACTACAGATGATATTTTTTTCTTCGTATATGTCAAAATGGGATCAAAGTGACCACATCATCTTAGAGAATGAAAGTATCATTGCAAAATTGCAATCCCTTATAGGGTGGGATACCTGGTAGGTGAGGTTAACTCAAGTTTACCTGTGTTTGTTTACGAATCTGTAGTGTGGACAATTTGATATGCAGAGTTCAATGGATGCACAAATTCTCAGACCTCCTAAACCTGAGCTATCCCTCAGGTACAATCATATCTTGTTGGGCATTGATAAATATGCATTTTCATTTCATGAAAAAGTTGTACCAAAGACAAGTGTGCCGAGCCTTGAAAATTTATCAAAGCCGTATTCTTAGAAGTGGAAGAAAGGTAAAGTAGACAGCAGTTACTGAATACAACACCAGGGTGCTCTCTTAAATATAGTGAACATAGGTGATTAGGCAAGAAATCTTACCTAAGATTAGGTAAGAAAACCAGTACGGTATTTAATTTCTAGGCTTTCCATCAGTTATTCAAATTTATCACAAAGTGGTAGTTTTATAGCCTTCTGCTAAGCTAAAATGGTAATCCAATTGCCTGACAATGAGATGAGTCCTACTCATGGCACAGTCATTATGCAAAGCAGAACTCCCTTTCACGGGGATTTCATGTCTGTGGTCTTTGGTAAGTTGATCACCAGGACTCTCTTGGTGTATTGTAACCTCTAGTTAGTAACCCAGCCCTTCACTACATTTCCAGCCAAGGTGAATGTCCCCCACTTGTGATGCTATGTATAATCACATGTTTGGCATGCATCCACATGCCTGGAATGCATCTGAGGAAGAGTTGGGCAAAAAGGTATGGCAGAATTATATTGTAAACATACATGAAATAAAGCATCACCCTAAGAGGAAGTTCTTGTTGGATGTGTCTAGATCAATCCATAACAAATGAATATAGACAGTATTTGAGCAAGCCAAATAGCTTGAAATTTTGTTTCTATGATGTCTCTAAAGTTTGTTTGGTGACTGAAACTCTCTAATCTTGTTTGATTCCCCACATCCAGAGTGAATCTCTTAACCAAGCCATATGCATTCTTGTAAATTTCTGAACTTTACAGAAATGCGAACTTCACCAGCATTAATGTTCTGCCCCTTGAGGTGAAAGGCTGACCGCTACAGTTAAAAGTCTATTTCATTCTCCTTGTACTTTACATAAAATAAGGCTAGACCAGAAGTAACTGGTAGAAGACATGCAAGTAGATAGTAGATGAATTTGTGTAGGTTGAAATGTGGAATAGAGAAAAACTTCTAAATTCAAATTCCACATATTGGAGAGGATTAAGAAGATGATAAGGTATTGTTTGGGAAATAGATATTACTGAAAATATAAAATAGAAAGTTTGAATGACTTTTGTTGTTACCAATTCTTTGATGGCATCATAGTGAAAGTATATTCATGCATACCTAGCATCTGACTCCTAATTTGTTGCACACAATTGATGTCTTCCACCAGCTCTTGTGACACTGTAAGGTAAGCATTTGACTGCTAACTACAAGGTCTGAGGTTCAAACCACCAGCCACTCTCTGGGATAAAATCAATATCTACTCCTTAAAGATTTACAGAAAGTTAGGATCCTTATGTACTTGATGACAGTGGGTAACTGTGACTTCAGTTAAGCCACGTAAGCTCATATGTAAAATTGGAGGACCTATATTAGTGATGCCTGGTACTTCTGAGGATTATCTATCACGAACAGAAAGGTTTCATGCAAAACCTGGCAAAGACTAAGTTACAATAGCCACTATTTATTACGTTGCAAGGCCAGATTCACAGTAATTTCAGGATTAAGATTGTTTTCAGGCAAGTGAAGGTTTATAAATCTTAGAACAACATAAGGATATGCATTTATGGTTTTAAGATGAGATTAGTTTTTGAACCTAAATCTTAATTAACTTAATTACCTCTTTACGCTAATAATAATGCTGTATAGGGAGTACCTTTTCATTCTCCAAGCTTTCACATGTGTCATGATGTTTTTCTCAAATAGCTCTTTCTCAGACCATACTGTATCCCTCATAGTCACCCTGTCACAATTCTGTCTTTCCTGATTTTTCATGAGTCATATTTTCCTGACCTAATTGTCATGCTTGGAAAAGGCTAACTTTTTCTATAGAACAATATCTTACATTGTTCTAGAGAAATAGAACCCAAAACACAGAATAAGTTTTTCTCTAGCAAAACCTAGAGAAGCAATTAGAGTGGTGTGTGTGTGTGTGTGTGTGTGTGTGTTGCAGAAGTCAGAGTGTAGGCAGGCTCCAAGTCTGGGGTCTTATAAGTTGGAAATTTGTCCTGACTCATTTAGTTGTTGGGGCTGATGAACCCCAAATTGACAGGAATACCACAGGCTGGTGGCTCACCAGGTAAATGAGTCCACGGTCAGCAGGTCAGACTTGTGGCTGCAAAGTTCAATGGATCCAAGGTTTTTAGTTGAGGTGGAGGTCTCTGAAGACTCCTAGGATCATGAGGCAATATGGCAAACTGTTGGCTCCAAAGAACTGTAAGACAATAAGCCAGATGCAGGATCCAGGGCCCCCAAAACAAAGGAAGCTTTTCTACAGTGTTTTTCTATTGGAAGGACACAACACCAAAAGAAAATTTCTTTTATTGTATCAGGGCTGTTCCCCTACCAAGGGTGTGACATTCCACTCTGATTTATCCTGTTAGAGAGGCTTTTCACCTAATTGACTTTGCTTACATGGTGTTAGGTCAAGTTATGGGGGATTACTAGGTCTTGATTGCCAAGCCACTGGGAATCCTTGTCCAGCTACATTGACACATTGCATTAACTACCACAAACAGAGATTATTCCGTCCTCAAATACATAATCTGCTTTGCCAGTCCATATTCTCAGTGTCTGGATAAATGTTACCTTTCATTCTTTCACTCATTGCATATTCAGTTTGTAGGAAGTTATAAATATTATCCCTTTGAGGGGACTTTTCCCGCTGCTCATTTTCACAAAAAGAAAAGGGCTTTTTAAAGGATATAATCTTCCAACAATCCTAATCCTGTTACTTTAAGAACCCTACTACACATGGTACAACTGTGAATTATAGGGAAAGGATATGCTGATGGAAGAAACTAGACTTTTTAACATTTTAATTTCTTAACTCTTTAATGACCTAAACTGACTGTCATTGAGGCAATTCATGGTAACCTATATGGGACAAGATAGAACTGCCCCCACAGCATTTCAAGTCCATAAATCTTTATGGAAGTGGTCAGTCTCTATTTGTAAACCTCTGCAAATATCTTACAAGATAGGATTAGCTAATAAATAACACCAGGCCTATTGAACCTGTGGACCCTGAAGCTTGGGGTTTTACCTTGATAGCCATACTACTTCTAACCAGACCATTTTAGCTACTACCCACTTATTTTATTCTGTAGCTTGTCGCTCTCATTCTTCCTCAGTGTCTTCATCTGTGAAATAGGAATAAGAGGCTTGCAGTTGTTTTAGGAGACACACACACATACACATGTTCTATGTGATGTGTGTGTTTGTGAGAGAGAGAGAGAGAGAGAATGTATGTGCATTGTTTCCAAGACACCAAGGATCATGGCGCCTATGAAAATTAATGAGGTCATTTGGTTAAGTGCTTCTTGCTGGGTGGAAGAGCGATGGCTCGTGAATACTAAGTAGCATTTGAATCATGTGTGCTTTCATGGAAAGAGAGCTGGCCCATTTAGCTCCCCCTCTGCAGGGAGTTATAAAAGAGGAAACAAGGGAGGAGGATGCTGAATATATTTCTTATGACTATCTCCTGTGGTGCACTATGAATGGGGCATTGGGGTTTTGGGGAGTTTATTTGAATGATCACATAGTCTCTATCATGCAGTGCAATCTGAAAAGAGCAACACCCTCACAGTGTCCACTTTTGAGTTCATATCTGTTGACATAGAGTGAGCAGGTGTACCTGAAAATGTGTGACCTATCTACCTACGACTCATCCCCAAATCCTTTTCTGCACTCTATTCAAGTGGCCTTTCTCTCCTTGCGTCCCTGTTCTCCACTGGTACATTGATGATGCTTGACAAACTGATGAAAAACTTCCTATCTTTTCATTAGATTAACCCAATCGCCACATGTCATTCCTTTCACAAATAGTTCTGGATGGAACATCCTACGTTCAGGAAACCAAATGTCTTGTATCTTGTGGAGTCTTCCCCGCCCATCCTCTAGATCTTCTCATTAGCTGGACTATAGGGTAAGAACATCGTGAATTACATGTGAAAGAGTATTACGTGTGGGCCAAGCCAGTAATTGGCTCTTGTGACCTTAAATCAAATCAATGCTAATTAGCTAGAATTAAGTTACATGGCCACAGAAAGGAAGCAAGGCAGTTTATTGCCTCTGTCCCAGAGAAGAGAAAATCATTCCCCCACTCCCCGTGGAGGCTGTCAGTATTTATGGGAGCAGGTAGCCTCATCTTCCTCCTGTGGTTTGAACTGATGACCTTGATGTTAAACAGTCCAAAGTTAACCCACAGCACCACCAGGTCGCCTTAGTAAGCCAAGCCCATTGCCAAGTTTCCAAGGCTGTAAATCTTGATGGGAGCAGACAGCTGCATTTTTTTCTACAGAGCAGCTGGAGGATGTTAACAACTGACCTTGCAGTCAGCGTCCAGCTATTACTAGACAGTAGTAGCAGGCCTTTAATGCTCATAGTCCTTTTTGTCTGTCTACTTTATGAGTCAGTTGATCTCTTTCATGTCAAATACCAGAGATATAGCCAGAATTGTCTTGAATGAAAAAATTTGGTCTGATGAATTGGTTCTTGATTTTCTGATACACCTTGTCGCACACTGTTTTGAAGGTAGTTGACCCACAGACTAACTGCATTATTAATTGTATGACACAACAGAGAGGTTTCTTTTTTCTTGAAGTTGCGTGTTTAACTGATAAAACCTTTGATGTCACTCAAAATGGACAGTGACTAAGATGGCTTGTTCCTTTCTCGTGTGGCTACTTCAGGGAGTTTGCTCCTTGACTATTAACTCAAAAGTTGGCAATTGGACACCCATCCCCTCTTCAGAAGAAACATGAGAGGATCTGCTTCCCTAAAGATGTACAGTCTTGGAAACCCTATGGGGGCCCTTCTGTTATCTCCTAAATGGTTGCTGTACATTGGAACTGACCTAGTAGCAGTAGGCTTCTGGTAGTAGGTTTCTGACTCCTGCTGGCTGGCCCGTGTTGATTTCTGGATTGAAATTCAACACGCTAGCTGATGCATTGTATTTGGTTGGTTTGTTTGTTTTCTGACATTGTCTTCTGAGACAGGGTTCCCTTTGGAGTGATGTGTAGTTTAAAGATAAAGTGACTGGATATTGTGAAACAATATAATGATTTGGATAAGTGGAGGAAGTCAGTATGCACACAAAGCAATACAAAGGTGATTGCTCTTTTATTGGTGTTGTATGTGGTGTGACTGTTGATGTTTGACTAAGAGGAATTGAAAAAGTAGGATGCAAATAAACATCTTTGATCTGATTCAGGTCATCAAGTTTTATAACAGAAGTATCTATTAAAGGAACAAAGATATAATGAAACTTTGGCAAATTTTTCATTTACAAAGCCATGAGTACGGCCTCAGAAATTTGTGGAAATTATATCAAAATTCCATTTACCCCACACACTTTTTAAAATGTGCTTAAGATGTGAAAAAGTAAAATATTCCAAAAATTGACTACTCCTCCATGGTAAAGTTGAGTAGTCATGAACCCAATGTGTAGACTAAACATGAAGTAAACAGTCCCTATCAAGTCTGTTAACTTTAGAATCTTCATGTGCATTAAAGCAGAATTGTACACCATAGGGTTTTTAGTGGCTGATTATTCAAAAGTAATTTGTCAAGACTTTCTTCCAAGACATTGCTGACTGGGTTTGAACTTAATTATTAGCCAAACATGCTAGTCAATGGTACTACCCAAGCTTCCCTGAAGTGGTCTGTTGGCATGATTCTAGCACAGATTAACGCTCTAGCTGTGTGACACTAGGAAGTCAATCCTGGGATTCAACTTCCGATTTTGTGAAATGAAGCTAATAACAAAGCATGTCCTGGTTGTAAGTTGTAGAGTTGCTCCAGCTTGTGATAACCCTGCAAATGACATCCAGCTAGGCCATCTTTATGATCTTGGTATGCTTGAAATCATTATCATTTCAGCTACTCAAAAGCTTCAAACTCATTGCCATCAAGTGTTTTCTGGTGCACTGTGACCTACAGAACAGCCAGAACTGCCGTTGTAGGTTTCTGAGACTATACATCTGTGTGGGTTTAAGAGACCATAAATCTGAATTGAAGTAGAAAGTCTCATCTGTCTCTTGCTGGGTGACTTCAAACAGCTGACCTTGACGTGAGCTTGCTGTCCCTGTCCTGGCTACTGATAACAGAAATGGAACTCAAGGTATGTTAAAGGGGATCAATGAAATCGTGTTCAGCAGGAACCTGGAACAACACAACTAAAACTCTCCTGATGCATTGACTTGTAATAATCATAAAGAGATGACACCTTATTTTTAGCAAAGTAAAGTAGTTTTGACCATTGAATTTCAAAATAATATGGGCAGAGCAGGAATTTGAATCACATGTTAAGAGAGAGATGCCTGTTCTGAGAATTACCCTGGTATTTTGTACTTCCCATTTCCCAGAGCATACTGATTTCTCTGGTCTGCAGAACCCTGCGATAGTATAGTGGTTACATGCTGGGTCGCATCCCAAAGTTGAGCAGTTCTAGAACTTCCAGCCACTCCATGGGAGAAAGTTGAGGCTCTCTACTCTTAGAAAGAGCACCTGTCCCAGAGACCCATGAGGGCACGCTCTGCCCTGTCCTATGGGGATTACCTTGAGTGATAATCGATTTGATGGCATGCAGTTGACTTGATGGCTTGCACTGCAAGCAGCGCAGATTTAATCTTTATTTGCGGTTACCTTCTGAGCTACATCTTGAGTTCTCTGTTAAATATGATATTGATCATTTGATTCCTAGAATGAGGTGGACAAATATTCTTCATGGGTTACAACATCTAAGAACCTTTCAGAAATAAGCAAGACACACTTCTTGAGTCAGATGCCTGAAGAATAGAAACACCACCAACAACAATATAAGTCTTACACATTTCCATTAATGTTTAGCCTAAACATGATGTTGATCTGTGAGACCGGTTCCTCCAGGAATGATGGCTAAAGTACAGGAAAGGGCTTCAATAAGTTCATGGGAAAATATCTTTAATTTTAACACTATATTTCCATCATGAATTTTAATGTGTGTGTGTGTGTGTGCGAGAGAGAGAGAGAGAGAGAGAGAGAGAGAGAGAGAGAGAATCCTGTCACCCTGAAAACGAAAGCTTTGCAAAATCACCCAATTTCACACTGACATCTCTCCCTCTTTTATTTGCAATAGAAATACCCATTCTTATGGCCTGTTTGTAAGCAGAGGAAGGAGGGAGCAAGCCTGCTAATAAACTGACAGTAAATAAATAGTTGTTTACTTTGTTTTCACACAATAAAGGCAATGGCTGTGCGTAGATATGAGTTCAGCTCATTTCAAACTCGTGCCTGGTGAAAGTCCAAATTCTTGTGTATCAAGGAGGATGGTGAGAGGCAGGCGGGTTTTGCTGTGCTGGAAGCATTTGAGAGGTCTCAGTGATGCAGCCATACTGTCAACACAGATGGGAAACACTCTGAACTCCAACACCCGGAGAAAATTGAGTTTGAAAGTGACATCTTCCCATAGAAAAATCCCATGACCGCATTGATTTGCTGGATGGCTCCCTCATTCTCCAAATAATTCTTATCTTTGAATTCTACCCACACCATTTGTAAACTGGCCTTTTCAAAGGTTTCCTGCCATGAGAAGTCAGTAATAAGAGAAGAAATGAAAGAAATTTTAAGAAAAATGAACAGGTCCACTAATGCATTCATCATAGGCATCTCAGAATACCATTGCACCATTTTAATAATTTGTTTATTAATATAAACTATGTAAAACATCTATCCTTTCCAAGGACATCTTTAACAAAATAAACCTGGCCTTCTAAAAATAAATCTTCGTTGGTTTTGCTGGTATACATCTTGTGATCCACCAAGATAGTAGGTATCAGGGTCCTTGGAGGATAGGTTAAACCTCTGATGTCATGTCCTTTGGATATAAGAGCTGGGTCGTATTAACAGCCTCATTTATGGTATGAGTTTCTCTGAGTAGGTACTTAAAAAATGTGTGTGCTGAAGTAATGTTTCCTCTCCATTCTTGCTGCTATGATTCATAGTGGTGTAATTTCATATAGTTTTAAATTACCTCCATGACCATTTCATGAAGCTGAGACTGAATAACTGAGAGGAACAAAAACAGCCAATGACTGACTCTCAGAACTGTTTTGTTGCCAATGTCACCCTATTTAACAACTGAAATGAATTTCTTGCACCTTGAAGACTTCACCTGTAGATTGTCATAATGCTTCTTTTGTTTATATCAAGAAAAGACAATTTGATATCATTTTAACTAGTAAAAGGTCCCTTGCCCATATTGTGGCCTTGGATGAAACTTTTTCCTGACTTTCTGAGAATTCGATGACCTTCTTCCAAAATGCAAAGAGAAGGATGTCTCAGTTACTGAGAAGGTATACTATGATTTGAAGAGCCCCTTGACAAGCTCAAGATAAGATTGTCATCAGATGACTGTGTTGGGTACACTTAAGTATTTCAATACCTTAGCATACCTTAGCATGTTATCTAAGAACTTTTGTAATTTGTGGGACTATATTGTCCTGTCAGTTGGAAGCTGCTCTCAATTTAGGTGACATCTATAGTTTCTTTCTAAAAATAGTATTTAAGCCAGGAAATTAGAGTTGTGACTAGTTTAGATGGCCATTGGCCTTGGGATAAAGAGCTGTGTCTATTAATTCACTGCTATGTTTCCAGCTTCTAGATTAGTGCATGGAGTGATAGCAGTTCAATTAACATATTAAAAGAATGAATGAATCAATCAATGAGATAATACCTATGTATTTATGTGTCTTTTTAGAAACTTTTAGAACTAGGAGCTACTAGGAGATATTGAGATATTTTTTAAACTAAATGCTGCAATTAGATTGATCTATAAGGAAGCATAAGCCATCAGGAAAGTGGTGAAATTATCTTGCATTCACTTTTGATTACAACTTTTACCACAGAAAGAATATAATGCCTCTAATTAGGAAGCAGAGCATTTAAAGATGTCAGATTTTAAGGTGGTTGGATAACAACTGCAGTTGATGATCCGTTTATTCTTAGCCTATACATTTCTCATAACTTCTCATTGTTTTTGTCAGTTGAAATAGTGATACTTTATACATGTATTAAATGAAATGGAATCAAGGCAGAAAAGTCTTTCTTACCAAAAGCCAACTTGATAATAGGTTTGATGAGAAGGAACGATTTAATGGTTCTTTGGAGCAATAGACTTTGAACAAAAAGACTCATTAAAGACCCTTAAATACTTTGAACAAGAACACTGTTAATTGCATTCCTATTGTATAAGTAGCTTAAAGCCAGGTTAAGAATACATAGCAATATGATTAGTAAAGTTTACTTTTGAAATTATGTTTACTAATTTATTTTAAAAGAATTTAAAGGATATAATTATAATTTCCCTGCACTTCTGTATACTTAACCAAGAGGAGATGGAGGGTAAAAATGATATTGCTTGAATTAACTAGAGGCATACAGAGGCAGAATATTTAAACCCCAACTAGGAGTAGAAAGAGTAGAAGTCACTGTGAAGAATAATGTCTAGTGAGTAACAAGCTGACTGTCTCGGTAACATGAACAGAAGAAACACAGAAAGAGTAAAGATACTCTTAGAAACCTCATTCTACCAGTTTTCTGAATGATAGATAATTATTTTACATATGATGATAGAATGATTCCCTTCTCCCCTATTTATATTTTCTGATATTTTATAACATGTGCCCACTGAAGAATAAATTCTACACTGCAGCCAAAGAAAGCATAACTTATTGCATATCTGTGACTCAAGTGATAATTGAAATGTTTTCCTCTGGAAGGCATCAATATATTTTGAAAGAGGAGTCGTTCACTTATTTTAACCTTAACTGAATTTAATGACTATTATTTTTCATCAGGAAACTACTCCAATAATCCATCACTCTTTCCTTCTCTCACCTTCCACACGCTATTCTTCTTTCCTCTTTCCAGTCCAAACTAGTGAATTTGTCGAGAATGACAGCATGAACATAAACATGCTGTTAATAGCCACTCTCTGCAAACAGATCTGATGACACTATAAACAGTGGTTCTAAATCAGTATTTAAGTTCTTGGTTTCTCTTTAGAGTTTTACAGCCTTCTTGCAATCCATTTCAATTTTTGAACAACTTTTTGGTAGCCAGTTAAAATAGATTGATCTTTTTCATTTCTGATGTTTTGTATGGTCAAAGAATAACAATAAAGAAAACTCCCTCTCATATCTAACTCTATGGTTGGTGTTCTATATAAAACTTGCCAACTGTGCATTGTAGATAAAGTTTCTAATCATAATTAAATACCAGTGTCATTACCTGCCAAGGTCAGTTCATATCTCATGTGTAATTAAAGTCCTTTTAAAGGTTTCCATCTCAGTCACGTAAAAACCAGTACTTAGTACATGGCTCGACAATGTTGCTAGTTTTTAATTAGCCATCTTCTCATTCAGTCCTGTCACCCTCTCCCTCTTCCTCACTCAATTCACTCTGGTTGATCTACTTGCTGTTGGATCTAAACCAATGTACATGATACTTTCTCTCCCTGAAATGGTATTCTTGCAAATGCCTTTCCAATATTTGCTCAAATGTTACCTTCTCAATTAAGTTTTCTTTGGTCATTTTGTTTAAAGTTACCCTTACTTCAATACTTTTTTATTCTAATCCTATACACAGCACTTCAGAATCTTCTAATATATGATGACATTTACACTTTGAATGGACTGTTCCCATAGGATGAAAACTTTCATGCCATCAAGCAATGTTTGGCTTGAGGCGCCCTCAATTTTTAAAAAGATATTTGTTTAATTAATGAATAAATGCTTCATTTCTGCATGTTGCAGTCTGAAATGTGTGTCCCCCCCTCCCCAAAACAAATATTGGAATCCTAGCCCCTCTATCTTCAGGCACAATCTCATTTGGGGGATGAAGTTTTCTTTGCTATGTTCATGAGGCAATATCAATGTCGGGTGGATCCTACACCAAATCACTTCTCAGTTACAAAAAGAGCAGGTTGGAAGTAGAGACAAGAATAGTTTGAGGGACACAGATGCCGTGTGAAGATGGACAAGAACCAAGACAAGAACCACCAAGGGACTTCAGGCAAGGATAGAATCAAACTAGCCAAGCCTCGGATTTGTAATTTGAAATTCTGTACACTTGAACTATGCCAAAACAGGTCTCTGTTCATTAGAGCTACCCACTTCTAGCATCTCTTGTACAACATCACCGAAAAGTGAGGACCCGTTCTCTTATATTTTCACACAACTCTTGAACTTTTAAAATATGCCAATACAAACTAAAAGAAATGGTAACAAAATTATTTTTTTTAAGTTACTGTCAAGTCACTGTTGATTCATGGCCATTCAAGAATTGCATTGGCCCATTGGGCAGACTCAGAAAAAAATCAATGCCTTTTTATCCTTAAAGGGAGGGAAATGGCACATAATCCACTCTGTGAACATGTAAAACCAACACTATGTGTTAGGCAGTATGGCTATTAATAGAATATCAGTAGGGAACATAGTTCAGTCATGGCCAGCACAGCAAAGTCAGTGCGGTCAGGAATTTGTAAAAGGTGGGTCTAGCCGAATGACCACTGGTAAAAGCAAGTGGAGGGGAACAGTTCTAGAATGGGAGACTCCAAAGAGATCTTGTAAGTCTTTTCAAGAATCTGATGTGGAGAAAGGAAGTTCATTCTCCCTTCCTGAGAAACACTCTACTAGAACATATTCCTAGTATGTACTGCCATTATGTATTGATAGAAGTCTTCTGGCTCTGTTTTTAGCGACCCTAATCTGTAAATCCAAATCCATAGGTTAAAATGTATAAGATGAACATTTTTCTTAAAAATTAAAAAAGTATACACTAAGTATAAGAGTTTTTGTAATATCCTTAGGACAGACAATCATATTCGTGAATAAGTGTAATAAAGAATACACACTTTTACTCTCTGCTAAACAGTTCTTATTCAGAAAAGAGGACAAGCGGTATCTTAACATAAATGAGAGTGGAAATCGTCCAAATACATCCTTTATTGTTTTTGAGATTTAAAATTAATCATATAGGGTTAGGGTTGAGAAAAAAAGTAAAAAAAATAAAATAATCATGAATTCAGAGTCTTCAGTTTCATTCCCATTATATACAATTATCAACCAAATTCTGGACTGGAAATGTTTAATAACGTATCAGCAAAGTCCAGACATCCCCCAAGCAAAGAAACAAACCAACCCCAGACACCATTAAGATTACTTCAAATTAAGAGCCTTTTATACAGGGAATTCTTTATTAAAGTGTTAAAAGGGGCAGAGCAATAGATAATGGATGATGTACCTCAGAACTTAATAACAGAGAAACAGCAAGAAACGGCACCCAGCTTTAAGTAGGGTTGGCTAAGTGGACCTGAGGAGATGGTGCTCGCACATCACCGGGACATGGCTGTATATTCTGCAACCGTTTGAGCTGCCCCACCCTACTGCAAGGGTAGCCACAGCTCATATCTTGGCTCAATGGGCCACAAGGGCCCTGCCATTTTGTTCAATACTGCTGGAGCTAGAAGCTGAAGTAGACCTGTCAGTGGTTGCTGGAAGCTATAACTGGCTACTAATACTACTGATGCTTTCAGTAAAAAGGCACAAGGTGGTGGTCGGGGACTAAGGAGGATGGGTTGACTCCTTTCCCTGTTTTCTGCTTTCGAATCTCCCAACAGTACCTACCATTGACACACATAACCAGAAATATGATGGGAACATCTAGGAAGGATTGAGTGCAGAATCTCAACCCTGGTGATACAGCAACCAAAGCCATTAGCTGGGACTCATCCTGTCCTAGAATGCTGGAGATTCAAGGATCCCTGGGATTCTTCAGCTTTTCCAGTGCTTCCCAACAGTGAAACAGAACTTTTGGAAAGAAACCTTATGCAGAAGTTTGTGAGAAAACAAGGAAAGGCAAAGTTCGGGTAGAAACTGATGTGGGTGTGTTAGAGTCATGCCTGTTATGGCTGCCACCAATTCTCTATGGGTTCTCTCTGCCAGGTTAGTGTCCCCTTCCCCCAGGTGCTGAGAGTGTGGATTGCCCATGTCTCTTAACTGCCTTTTCCCTGGAGAAATACCCCAGGATGAAGAGGGTGTATCACACACACCGAGGAATCAATTGATCCACGTTGACAAAAATGGCAGGTAGCATGAACCTATTATGAGGAATATTCTAAGAGTTGTATATAAAAGTGCTCATGGCTAGGATGTCCCTAGCTTCACCTATCTCTTTTTTCCTTATCTTGCTGTACCTCCCTGAAAGGTTTTCCAAGAGAGGGCTGGACCTGGATTCTTGTCTATTTTCTAGGGACTCCACCCATGCTCTTTCCCCTCATCCCTTCCCTGCGAGCCTCTCCAGAGTTGGCTCAGAATATAGATGACACAAGTTGAGTTGAAAAAAGGCAGTTAACTGCCTTGTCCAAGATCATGTTTCTTGTTCGAAAGATACAGCGTCCCCACGCGAGTGTTGCTATGCAAGGCTTGTACTTCTTTTGGTAAAATAGAAGCAGGTCAGGGCTACTTTTACTGTTTTCGTAATTTCCCTCAGGACCTGCTACAATGGGAGCAGAGAGGGTTGGTAGATTAAAATGAACAATTTAAGAGCAGACACTTCACTGGGATGTTAGACTCCCAGGACTTCTTCCAGGGTTTACAGCGTGATTTTTTTTAAAGCCTGAACATGATTCTGGGTTCTTCCTTCACTGTGCTTTCTCTCTTTTGTTAGCCCAGGCTCTGTCTGAGTTTCTGTTTAAACCACCTGTGCCAAAGGCAAAAAAGATTTTGGCTTCTTCCTGGAGCAGACTAAACACGCATAGCCATCCAGCGTTGTTTAACTTTGACTTACTTGGCAAGCTGTTGTCTTTCTGAAGGCATTCTGCCTCTGAGTCCTTTGCCAAACTTCAAATTGCTGGGTCTTGTCTAAGGCCTTCCTAAGTGAGATTTATCAGTCTTTGTTTGTGCCTTCTGCCACCTCCTCCAAATTGGCTTCTGAGTTTGTCCAAGACCGAGTAGTCATCCCTTGTTAGTTGGTGATCGGTGTCTGGTGATGGTTGTTAACCTTTTTCCTCTTCAGTATCAGTTGCCTTTGAGCAGATGAGGGTACACAGTTGCCCCCACTGTATGCAGAGCGCAGCTGCTCCATAGGGTTTTTGTTGGAGACTCTTGCATCTCTTATCACAACCCGTACATTCCTCCAATGTGCCAAGTCCATTGGCACATACACAACCATTATCACTTTCAAAACGTACTCTTCCCACTGTAAAGTGACTGGATTTTAACACTGGTAAAGTGGGACACCATTGCCCCAGGGGGAGGGGGGCAGCAAGGGAGCAGAGGGGGTACATTCCCTTCCCTTTGTCCCGCCGTTCCCTAGCTTTTCGTGCATTCTTTCCAAAAATCGGGACTTTTTAAAAACACCGCGGGATGCAGGGAAAATTGTTTAAAATTGGGACTGTCCCAACAAAAGCAGGACCTCTGGTCACTTAACACATGAGCCCCTGATACCAGCTCCCCATTTCTTCCCCCTCCCTCTTCCACCCACTCTCCCTCACAAACCCTTGATAAGTTATAGATTATTATTTCCATATCTTACATTATGCTCCATTGCCTCTCATCCACTTTTCCATTATTTGCCCCCCCCCCCACGGAAGGGGATTATAGATTAATCCTTGTGATTAATCCCCGCCTTTTCCCCCCACCCTCCCTTAATCCTCCTGGTATCGCTCCTCTTTTTGACCCTGAGGGGTTTATCGATCCTGGATTCCCTGTGTTGCAGGCCCTTATGTGTAGCAGTGTGTATGCTTGGATCTAATCTGATTTGTAAGGTAGAACTGAGTTATCATAGTGGGGTGAAGGAAGCACCAAAGACCTAGAGGAAAGTTGTGTGTTTCATTGGTGCTATACTGCACCCTAACTGGCTCCTCTCTTCCATGTGAGGGGATGTCCAACTATCTACAGATGGACATTGGGTCTCCACTCACTGCCACACCTCATTTACCTTGAGTATGGTTTTGTTCTGGGTCTTAGGTGACTGATACCTGATCTAATTGACATCTCATGATCACACAGGCTGGTGTGCTTCTACCATGTGGCCTTTGTTGCTCCTAAGCTAGATGCTTCCTTGTTTATCTTCAAGCCTTTAAGATGCTTTTGATAGCTGGGCACCATCAGCTTTCTTCACCACCTTTGCTTATGTACCCATTTTATAATGTTTTTCATGGCCATGCGTTTCCCAAAATAGAATTTCAGGCCTTTCTTCCCAAGTGACTTTTTGTGTCATCCTTTTAGTTCATTGATGAATGTTGAGTCATTTGTGCCACCCAAGTAAATAGTGCTCAGTGTATTTCTATCCTAACTAAAAAAAGGATAAAGGAGTGTGAACCCAGGTCTGCTGCTACCTATGCAACAAAGGGAACATGTCTCATTCAGTGAACTTCTACTCAAGGAAGGTGTTTTATAGGAGAGAATTTCATTTGTTACATAAATGGAATCATGTTAATGCTTTCTGTTTTCAGATGCTCTGTTTTGTTCTATCTATTTTGTGTCATGTACTGCTATATACTTTGTTGTTGGTGGTTTCTGTTGATATGGAAGGTGCTTTGTGTGTTTAGTGCTCCTATGGGTCACTTTAAATAAATTAATATAGAGATGCATCTGTTTTAGGTGGTATACAAGACAAAGAAATTAGAAAACTTATGTTTCCTCTCATTAGCCCTGTTTTCCAGTTTCCAAATCCAATGATTCATAGTATTGTCTTTACAATGTCTGGTTTCATAACACATTTTTTTTCTCTAACCATCTTAATCAAATTGCTCAGTTTTAGTTTTGCATTTAAGACAGATCAGTTTTAACATGCAGTAATTTTATATAATGTCTGTGCAAATATCCAATGATTATTTTTATTTATGTCACAGTTTTTGGAATGTTATCAATTAGTATCATTTCACAGAAACCATTGTGAGTGTAATGTTCCAATGCCTGGCATATTTCAGAATATATTTATTTTGCATTTGTACATAAATGATAACTTTACTCATTATAAAATCTTTAAATCATTTTTCCCCTTTCAAAATTTATTTCATTGTAGGATTTTGTTTGTTTTCTTGCTTGTCTTGTTGTTTGGTTTTTCTGACACTGAGCATTCTGGGGTGATGATGAGTTTTCTTCTAAACTCCTTTGTCTGAATGAGTGCCTCAAGAATCCATGGCGTCACTGGGGTGTGTGTGTGTGAAGCGGGGATAAACCCTTCCAGTGACATGGTCACAGAGAGAGTCTCTCACATGGCAATAAATTCAATTTTTGCCTCATGTATGAAAAGAAATGTATTATTATTGATAAAAAGGTTCCCACATTTAATTATAAGAACAAAAGCACTTTTGTTAGCCCAGCATATGTCTATCAATATACCCACAAGGTTGAAAGCCTATGTTTTGTGACCTTTCTGATGCACTACAGAGTGGAGCTGGTGGTGCAGAGTAAGCCCTGGGACTGCTAACTGAAAGGCCGGTGGTTCGAATCCACCCGCTGGTACACAGCAGAAAGATGAGGCAATCTGCTTCTCTACCGATGTAGACATCCTATGGACAAATTTTACTCTGATCTATAGAATCTCTATGAGTCTGAAAATACTTGGTAGTAGTGCTTGTTTGTCTTGGGGATGTGGGTAAGAAAGGAATAGGGCAACAAATCAGTCTTCACAGCAGTACAGAAACCACAGTCCAACCCAGTTTTGTAGAACAGTTAACACACCACAAGTTCTTCCAACTCCCTCAGCCATGGAAGCACTATGGAGAGATGCAATGTTGAGGTGCAGCAGAAGACTGTAGTGGAGCGTAGCAAAACAGATCATGATGGAGGTCTATGCCAAGTGGCTGGCAGGAGGAATGGTGTCTGAAATGGTGGTAAGATGAGCAGAGGTGTCCTCAGGTAGCAGGCACCGCAAGGTGGGGTAGTGCAGAAGCATGGAACAACATGGCCTGGCAACTTGGTCCACAGGGGTCCCTGGTTTGACTTGGCCCACAGGTGGCACAGCAGGTCAGGTAGCTCCGGCAGCACCCTGATCTGACCGCCAGAGAGAAAGAGAGAGAGAGACTGGCCTCCAGGGAGCCATTCACGTTAGTCCCACTTCCAAAGGAGGTCTTTAGGCTGTGACCTGAGTGGCAGGTTAAACTCCTCCCATATCTTCTTATGGGTGCCATGTCGACACAAAGCTGCCAATGACCACATGGTCTTTAACTTTATTTTCAAAAGGCTACATTCAATTTCCCCTATCAAATGGCCTGTGCATTTGGCATACATACATTAGCAGTTATGTTTGTAGTTGTAGCATTTTCTTAGGATTATAGAGGTAGTATCTGCTTCTCAATTGTCAGGTTCTTGATTTTATAGAATTCTCCACAATGCATGTCCCCTTTTCCACAGGCATTCTAGGATAGATTTGTTGAAAATTAGACAGCATGAAGGGTAACTTCATAAGAGCTATTAAGCTTTTGGAGTGACTGTGATATAATAGGAAAATTCTCACAGTGAGATTTAGTGGGTCAAACTTTGTCACTAGCTCTGTGATCTTCGTTAAACTCTTTTGATTGTCTCCAAGGCATAATTTCTTTTGGTATGAGGTTAACTAAATTAGCTTACTTGAAATTGTGAATTAGCTATGTGTTAACTATAAAAGAAAGCATTAGCTGCTGTTGGTTATTTAAAATCAACCATAGGGCCAAAATAACACAAAAGCAAAAATCTCAAACCCAGTACTATTGAATCTATTCCAACTCACAGCCACCCAATGAGAAAGAGTAGCTCTGGCCCTGTGGGTTTCTAAGACTGTACATCTTTGCAGGAGCAGCCAGCCTCGTCTTTCTTCTGTGGAGGTCTGACGGTTTTGAAGTGTTGGCTTTGTGCTTAGCAGTCCTATGTGTAACCCACTGCACCACCAGGCATATTTAGAGTGCTAAGGAAAGTAGGATGAACTGAGGCAAGAACCGTGAAACATTCCTTCCCGGCTTCTCACCTCCAGGGATTGTTAGGCGAACTGATGTCTGTCGGTTTCACTCAGAGGAAACCTGTGTCCAAGAGCGCAAATCATTGGACAGTCCTGGGCCATCCTCATGGTTGCGGCCATTTTTGAGCCCATCGTTCCAGCCACTCTGTAAATCCATCTTGTGAAAAGTCCGCCTTTTCTTTGCGGTCCCTCTATCTACCAAGCATGGTGGCTTTTTCCAAGAACTGGGCTGATAACATGTCCAAAGTAGGTGAGATGAAGCCCTACCTTTCTTGGTTGTACAGAGCAGAGTCTTCTGGTTGTCCTTCATCCAAGACAGATTTGCTTGCTCTTTTGTCAGTCAACGGCATTTTCAATTTTCTTCACCAGCTAAATCTTTCCATTATTCTTTGGGATTCCTTATTCAATGTTCAGTGTTCACAAACACATATCAACCAAGTGAAAAATGCCAGGGCTTCAGTCAGATGTATGCTAGTTCTCAAAGCCACATCCTTGCTTTTCAGGAAAGAGCCCTATATTTAGTAGGCTTTATGATTTACCCAATACAATGAGTCCTTTGATCTCATCACCTCATCACTACTGCTCTCATGAGCATTGATTGTGGATAAAAGAAGACAAAATCCTTCACAGCATACAGGCCTGTCTGTTTTTGAGGTGACCATGGGATCAGGTATCGGGTATCAAATGATCCAAAACCAACAACTGTGTTGATGTGAACAAGGAGGTTTGGGGTGGAGATTCAAACAAGGACCATCTATAAACAATTGGATATACCCCCACAGACGGGTTATAAAGAAGGGAAGATTCAATGAAGGTGCAATACAGCACGGACAAAACACACATCATTCCTCTAATTCCTGATTTCCTCCTCCAACTACCATGGCCCAATTCCACCTTACAAATCCAGTGAGATCAGAGAACACACTTTGGTACAGATGAAAGCTGCTAATCCCTGGAATTCAGGACAGATAAACCTCGTGGGAAGAGTAGTGAGAGTAATCATATGATGAGGGTAGGGGGATGATTGAGGAGTGGAAGAGAGAGAAAGGGAGGTTCATCACAAGGTTGGATATATACACCCCCTCTGAAGGGGATATAGCAGAAAGGTGGGTGAAAGGAGAGAGCTGACAGTGTATGATACAAAATAATAATAACAATGTCTAATTGATCAAGGATTCATGAGGGTGGGAGGGTTGATTAGGGAGGGGTAAAAAGAGATGCTTATACCAAGGGCTTAAGTAGAAAATGTTTTGGAAATGATGATGGCAATATACGTACAAATATGCATGATAAAATGGATGTACAAAATATTATCAGAACTGTAAGAGCCCCCAGTAAAATGATTTAAAAAATTCTTCACAACTTTAATTTTCAATTTCTATGATAGGATGTTTCCTATGGGTACATTGGTGAGGATTTTATTTTGTCTACATGGAGTTGTAATCCATATCATGTACCTATGGATTATGAAAGAGCTGTAAGAGTCCCCAGTAAAATGATTTTTTTAATGTAGTTACCCATATCAAAGGCTATAAACCTTGATCTTCATCAGCAAGTGCTTTAAGTCCTACTAAATTTCAGCAAGCACAGTTGTGTCATCTGAAGGTGGAAAGTCATCTGCATGCTTTCCTCTAATCTTGAAACAACCCTTCTTCATCTAATCCCAGTTTTACTAGTGAATCAGTCCAACTTGTCTAACCAGCCTGCTCTGGTGAGACCCGTTGAACATGGCTTTCCCTAATTTTCAGCTCTGTTAGCATGATTCATTGAGCCTTTGTTTGATATGAAATCTTCCACTGGGTTGGGGATTATGGGAGGGAGCTAAAAAACCAGAAGGGGTTTTTTAAAAATATATTGAACAAAAGCGTGGCTTTTACGCATTTGCATATATTCACTTTGGAAAGAATTCAAAGTTGCCTTATAAATATTTGAGGGGATTAGGAAGCAATCCATATACCAAACTGTAAAGGATCTATTAATGTTTTGCTTGGAGATGTCACAGGAAAGATTTAAGACTACTTTTTTTATGAGACAGAGGAGATAAATAACTAGCCAAGATTCTTTGTCCTCTGTGATTTTAGGGCACTATCTGGATAATAATCTCCAGATAGTGAGAGTGTGGTTGGACTCCCTCCTAGGGAGGGGTCACCTTATTTGTCATGATATCTAGGGATTGGGAAGACTACTTGTTCCTTTATATCCTGTAAATGCCTCCCACATCCCAGGGATCTTTGTTGTAATGACGATAATTAAGATCTTATTGCAAAAAGAAAAAAAAAGATTTCATTGCTTTGGTTAGGCAACAAAAATATTTGTCACTCATGAAGAGTCCATGCGCCGCCCCCCCCCTCCCCGCCCCTCAGGGAGAGGTGGTACAACAGTGAGAAATCAGAGAGATTGGGTTTGTTTATAGTTTTTTAAAGCAAACAAGATTTACCCTGTGGAGAGGGCAACAGGATACTGGGTTCCTGGTGTGCGAATAAGCTTACATCACCCCAGAGTGGAGAATGGCTGGATGCGTGTTCTGGAGAGCTATCCATGAATTCTCAATGGGAACTATTGCCCTTTGTTGGCTATTGAGGTAAATGACATAATCCTGTTTCTGGACATGTTTGACAGCTAGATACGTGATTCCTTTTAACCTGTAGTATCTGCCTTGGATCACCATTTGGTTGTAGTGTCATCCATCGGGAAGGTTTGAACCTGTGTGGCTCTAATCCAGGTTGGCCAGCAGGTTGATTCCCCCAGGGGATCTTTCATGTTGCTGATTCTGATTCAGTGTATCTGGCAGGGGCATGTAAATGCTCGTGGAGGGGAAGGTTGAACCAGAAGGAAGTAGGCCAACAGCCTTCAGCAAGCAGATCTGAGCGCATAGCATCAGCATCCTACAGCACGGTGGGGAGCAAGTTAGAAGGGTCTCCTGTGACCACCACCCAGGTTGACTAAGTCAGTCTCCTTGACAGTGTAGGTTTCAGAATTTCATATCTTAAGAAGCTCCAGGTAGTCTTTCTACTTGCGAAAGGTGGATAACCAGTGATTTCTCTTATTCTATACCACCTGCAAATGCTGCTTCTTCCGTTTATTTATTTATTAACTAATTATTTTATTGGGGAGGGGGCTCTTACAAATCTTATAGCAATCCATCACTCTGTTGTATTAAGCACATTGTACATATGTTGCCAATAGCACTTCCAAAACACAGTCTTTGTATTTCAGTCCTTGATATTAGTTCCTATTCCCCACCCCCTTCCTGGCCCTCCCATGCTCATGAATCCTTGATGAATTAATATTATTGCTGCTATTTTGTATCCTCTGCTATCCATTTTCTCCCTTCACCTATATTTATGTTATTCATCCCCCTGGGGGTTGGGCTATATATACAACCTTGTGATGGGTTCCTCCTTCCACCCCCTCTCCCCTTCTAATCCCCCTATCCTCATGCTATCACTATTCCTACTACTGTTACTTAGGGTTTAACTGTCCTGAATTCCATGTGTCAAGAGCTCTTATCTGTGCTTCAGTCTATCTGGATTTGTAAGCTTGAACTGGGTCATGGTAGTGGGTCAGGGGAAGGAGGACACATTCAGCAACTAGAGGAATGGTTTATGTTGGTTGAATCTTGACTCGCAGCTACATAGGTCCATGTACAAACAACTTAAAACAGGGTCAAATATTTATTTGCAGCATCCTTCCATTTTTCTTTTTGCCAGCCACACTCTTAACAGTATTTATTAGGGTCCATTATGCTGTACAGTAGATGGCCAAGATCATGATTAAGAAGCTTATTCAAATGAATTTAAAATGTTTAAATGGAAAGACCTGGAAATGTAATTGCCAAAATTTAATCAAGGATTTAATTTGTAGCTCAGGCCAGCCAAATAGATTTTCCCATTTTTCAGCTTGCTGTTTGTACAAGGAAATTAAAAAGTATGGAACCACCAGCCAAGCAGTGAACCCTTGCAGCATATTGCAGTGTGCTCACTTGTTCTCATTAGCTACAATACAGCAGGTCTGCTCCTGGGGACTTAGAGTTCCCAAGGCCAGACTCTAGTGAGGCAAAAAGAAAGAAAGAGTGATAGCATTATGTTTTCTCTTTAGTCAAGTGTAATGAATTATTGTCAGAGCCTTCTTACTCACACATCGCTATAAGCATTAATAGGATAGCTGAAGGATCCCATGCTTAATGTTGTTACTTTCGAAATGTCTTTGGTGTAGCTGCCTCGCTGGGCTCCTCTCATAACATAAAAATGCAGAGAAGCACACTTGCGAGTTGGAACACATTTCATGTGAATTTGATGATGGCCACTGCTGGTGAAATACCATGGCATTGCCTCTGCCGTGCTGCCAGTGATAAGAGGTTTTCACTGAGCTCTTTGCTCTCGTTTTATAAAAACCCAAGCTTTGAATACTTTGTGCGCCACAGTAGCCATCATTTAGACTCTCAGATACACAGCATGGAATTGACAGGGCAAAAGTTTATGAGTCAGGGTTTGCCAAGTCAGCATCAATGTTTGTGTCCAGAGAGAAAGCAGATCTGTAAAATAGGCCATGTTCAAAGTAGTGTTATATTTGCATCTGTATGGTTCCTTGCCTTACGAAAGGGCTAGATGAACACACAGCTCCTTGGTTAAGGGTTGAGCTTGTTCATTGAAAGACTGACCCATCCGACCCACTCACAGACTCTGTTGGAGAAGGCCTGATGGTCTTCACCCACAAAGATCAGTCTAGAAACCCTTATGTGTTAGTTCTGCCATGTCATAGGGAGTCACACTATAGAATTCGATTCAACAGTACCTAACAACAGTGCGGACCACTTCTATTGTTCTCATGAACAAGAGGGTAATCAATTCTAAATAAAGGGTCTGTTCTTTCCTCCTCTGACTTGAGTGGGGTAGATGCATCTAATAAGCACTTGTTTATAAAGAAGAAAATCAAGACGTGGTAGCAGAAGGTCATTCCATGGGTTTTTGTTTTCATCTGGTGAAAATAACCCAAAGTGTTTCTTGCTCCCAATCAGCAGGAGACAAGATGTCTTCACTGTTCTGTGATAAGGTTAGTATGTTTGCAGGTTTTCTGTGGTATTTTATTATAGACTCTTCTTCAAGTATAGAGAAAAGTAGAGAGAAGGTCACAAGGCATTCACTGATCTCACTACCAAGATTCTGCAATTGATCTTTTACTATTCTTGTTTATTACATAGCTATCTCTCTAGAAATTCATTAGTTTGTCTTATTTGTAGAACATTAATTCCAGGCATCTATACAATTTATCTCCCATTACTTCACATATATCATTAGCTAGAGTTCAATATTTGCTTTATTTTTTTTTCTTTGGTGATAAAGTTTTCCTTCGTACACAAATCCCAAGTCTACATTTCTATGAGTTTTGTGGGTTCTATTCCCCTACCAAAAATGTCTGCTGTAACTAAAATAAATAGTCACTATTAAAAATATTGTCATCATCCTTAGGAAAGCTCTTTGAGGCTATAGAGATATTAAATCTTTCCAGAAGGACACAGCCTCATTATTCTCTCATAGAGTAACTAGTGGGTTCAAATCACTTTTCTGGTTCACTTAGCTCATTGCACAACCCACTATGCCATCAGGGATCCTTAATTAATATGTGCATATCTAAATTAAGGTATATACTCCTGGTCTTCTGCTACTTAATTTATGACGAGTCACCTCTGACTTTACTTACCCTCTGTGCGGGCTCTGCTTATCTTCTTTCAGCTCGCTAATGAATGGAAATGATATCTTTACTCTGCCTAATTGCTGGGCTACATAGCTTACATTTAGTCCCTCAAAATCAGTAGTAGCTTATAAAAGTGAATGAAGAGAGAATTAGGCAGCCTCCTTCCACAACACTGTGTTCCAACAAAGTGAACGGACTCATGCCACAATGTTTTTCATGCACATTCATTTAAAAAAAATAGCTAAATCAAGACAGGTGATCAGATGCCATTAAAAAGAAACAACAACAGCAACAAAACTTAGCTCTGACAGACTGAGGAAGACTCTTGAGCACGCTCTGTTGAGAAGGTTTCTGAGCCTGTGTCTACGGAAGGGAATGAACCCAGAGTGCTTGGTTTCTGCCAGTGTCGTCAGCGCGGGCTAGGAAGCAACAGTATGCATCCATTTGCTTTCCGTTCTATATTTGGAAAAGTAAATTGCTGAACTTTTCCATGTGGTCCTCTCTAAATGCCTCTGGATTGAACCAGGCAACTGAAAAGGCCGAACACGAGGTGTCTTCAACATGTCTTTCCTGCTTATACCCGTTTCTTATTCAAGTAACCAGTGCTTCTTATTCCGTAATCCTCCCCAGAAAAGAGATGCCTCATGGGGGATAGGCACTGTAGCCCAATTCTCAGGGGTTAAATACTTGGCTCCCTGCTACTGTGGATAAGAATGCTCAGTTCAACTTTCCAGCTTTTCTCTAAGAAGCAAACAGACATTGGGTCAGTCAAGAGGATTCTCAGCTTGGGGCGTGGGGTTGGGAGGCAGGGGAAGCATGGTGTGCTGGAGAATCCAGCTTTCCTTTCATCTTTTTACTAGCCAGCGTTATTTATAACACTTCAGCAGATGTCAAGGCAATTTGTTTTGTTCCTCGTGGCCTCTGTCTGATCTCTCTCTTCACGGCAGTGTTCCCCATGTGAGAGTTGCTGGGCGCAGGATCATTTCCAAAGACTCAATTTTCAAAGCAAACACACATTTACTATCAGTAGTATTTTCAAAAACAAAGGTTATCACATTTTTCCAAGTGGGATAGAGGAGGGAAGGGGGGTGTTTGTGCTGGGAAAGAGTGTGAGTTTATTTCGCATGGTGATTCTCATAAAGATGTGTCCATAAATGTGCTGCCAAATTGAACAGCGAGGAAAGAGAGGAAAGGGTAGGGGTGAGGGTGGCGAGACTCAGATGAGAGCGAAACAGGGGAAAGGAACAGTTTAGCAAAGTGTAGCCTTTAAGGAAGCATGTTTGTAGGGCAAATTTTCCCACCAAGCATCTAGCTAACTCTGGAGCAGATAGATGGGAAGACAGGGGCATGTAAATATATGTGAATGCACGGGTACATGTGTGCCTGTGTGGACACACATGCACATCTTGAAGGGAGCATAATTTTATTTCATCAGAATTGCTGAGAAATGTTGCTGCTGATAAGGCTACAGAAAGTATTTCAGGGAGTGCCTTTTCAGAACTTGGGAACAGAGACAGTCTGTCTCAATCCAGCTCAATTTTTTTTATCACTTCTTAAAAGTATGAAAACCCAATTAACATTTCATGATATGGTTTCTCAACAAGCAACCCTTGCTCATCAAAAGGCTGGGCAGGAATGATGAGGCACATAAAGAGGGTTTTCCCCAGAACCGCTTGCCTTGAGGGTTGTGGTATCAGTCATGTCTTTACATTCATGCTCCCTTTTAGATTCACTTGGCTTTGTAAGTATAGAACTGTGTGTCCTGTGAAGGTGTGACGAGCCCATTCCTGGGAACAGTCAAGTGATTATTCACACTGACAAGTTTAAAACATGGTTCATTTTCTGCTCTGAATCTTATTTTGCATAGAGCTTCTTTGGTCCATCTAGAGAGATACGTATTAATATGTTGGGCTGCAATTTCAGGAGTTAAGATGTGTTTAAAAAAAAAAGGGGGGGGGGAGGCCTGAGCCCTGGTGGTGTAGCAGCTGAGTGTGTGACTGCGGCCCAGAGGCTTGATGGTTCAAATTCAGCAGCGGCTCTCCAGGAGCAAGGCTGGGTAGCTCCCACGACCACCAGAGGGTAGTGATGTCCCCCCAAAAACGATGTGTAAAGATGTCTACTAAATAAAACTTAAAAGGAAAAAAATTCTGGTTTTATTAGGGTGTGATTTTTTTAAATATTTAAACATTGACAATAATTGACTTTCGACATGATCCACTTTTTTCTGTCACTGTATAACCTTAAATTTCAGAGTATAAGGCACTCTAATAATTTACATTTGTGGGGTTTTTTAGAAACACATGATTCCATATTTTTCAGGTCACTATATGAAAAAAATATTTTTACCACATGGTTATAGCATTTATATCATTATACATAAGTAACTGTGATTGGTAAAGATCACTTCTAGTGGACTTAGAGTGTTTTAGAAAGACTTACAGAAAACATTGTTTTGATCATTCCCCCATTTATTTGCTAAATGCAATTTGAAAAACAACAACAAATCCTCATGAATTTCAAAATGTGTATTTCCTACACATGATTGCTTCCTTCTGTTTCCTAAGTGGAATCCAATTTTTTATTATTACATCTTATCATAATTTGAATATCTCCATGCTGCTGGGCTTCTAATATCTGGTAACATTTTAAAAATAAATTGATATGGTTCTGGATCAAAATCTAAAAAATAGAAATTAAGATTCATCATCTACATGTGCCCAAATAAACATACACACACACACACACACACAGGGAAAGGAATTATAGGATAAAAAAGCTTTTTATATACATTAAAGAATAATGTTCTAACCCATCTTCTTTTCCCTGTTGTATATATATTTTTGGTAAAACACAAATGGAATTATTTTTTACTTATGTTGCATGCTTTAATTTTGTGGGGCCATGTTTCTCCCAAAATAAGACATACCCATTAAATAAGCTGTAGCAGAATTTTTAAGTATTTGCACAATATAAGCCATACCCCCCAAATAAGGCAGAGTGATCGCATGGCTATGCAGCATTCCAGCGTGGCAGCCCTTTTCATTTGCCCCGTTGTGACAGCTGCTGTCTTGGAAGTGACCAGAGAGATGCAGGCATCCCCATCAACAAGGTTGATTCCCCCTGTCAGGTCCTGGTGATAATTTGAATAAAAATTTCATGGTATAAAATCACAGACAGTATTGTTGCCAATGCATTCTGAATAGATTACATGGATATGAACTGCTTAATGGAGTCACAAGGAACTCACGATAGAATTCCGCATTTGGAGAGTTATGATGATGTTCCAGAAGAAGACGACTTAACTATCTTTAAATAAATGTAGACTGATGTACCATATTTAATATAGACAAGGCATTCCCTGAAAATAAGCCGTAGTGTATCTTCTTGAGGAAAAGTAAATACAAAAGTGTCTTATTTTTGGGGAAACATGATAGTTACATAAGTTAGTGTCCATTTGAGAGAATTAAGAGTGAAGGGGTGGAGTCTGGCCTGTCAATCAAGATATAACAAATAAGGCTTCTATGTGGCATGCCTTTCCCCCTGAGGATTCTGGGATTTGCTGTTTTTTACTCCTTAGAGGTGGGAGACACACACTCTCTCAGCTCATTCCCTTGGAGACTTCTCTACAGACAAGACTCATTCTCTGAGAGACGTTCTACTTGCAAGACATGTGACACCACACTGATAAACCCCGTGCTGTGGACACTGGAAGAGCCATGTGGAAACCACTCTCAGCTCTGAGATGTTTCTACCACCACTGGATCCACAATACTTTCCACCCACTGGTCTGTGTTCTTCCTACCATTTGGTGTCATTGCATTTGTTTTGTGAGTCTGAAGAGAACTTTGTAGATTGGTATGGGACACATGGACAAATATTGGATTTATGGACTTGATCTGGATGGGGTTGGGATGTTTTCTCAATATTCAATTGCTCATGTGTACAAACCTTTTTCTTTTTGTTTTTTGTTTTTCGGGGGCATCACTGCCCTGGTGGGAGTAGAAAGCCCAGCCTTGCTACTGGAGAGCTGCTGCTGGATTTGAACTGCCAGTCCCGCACACAACCACTACTCCACTGGGGCTCAGCCCAAACCCTTTTTTTTATACATATATGAGTGTCTATGAATTTGTTTCTCTAGTCTACCCAGGCTAACACAAATTTCTTTCATTTGCATTTGCATTTTATCTAATGTGTATGTGACCATATATGCTTTAAAAATAAGTTAATATAAAATTCCAATTATCTTTTAATTACTATTGTTTGACAAATTAATTGAAATTCCCTCACACATGCACACACATAAACATGTACATATATATGCATACCTATATAGATATAGCTTTCAGTGCTTAAAAAGAATCTTGGAAGAGTTTTGGATATCGTTTCAATATTTTTAAGGTATGAGCTTCTGTGATTTATTTATTTATACCTTTGATATGATACTCTTACTCAGGATATGATTGAATCTCTGTGCCTATTTCATATCCCCCTTGGGAATCCATGCAAACAAATGAAAATCAGCATCCCATCTTCTAAAAAAATGCAAGAGAATGAATTATGTTCTAATCTCTCCTACATCTGTGGTGCTAATGTCCCTTTATAGACCTATTATCTGCCTGGAAATCGAATCACACAGGGAGGTTCATCGCCTGAAGGAAGATCAAGAATCGAACCTTGTTAGACCCACCAGACTCTCTCTGACCAACAAGCCTCAATTCCTTCATGACATTGAGTCTTGAATCCCATGTCTTTCTTTCACACTATCCAGATCATCAAATATGGCCCCTTTTCAGATCAGTTGGTAGAGATCCTTGTGCATCATCTAGTTTTTGTGCTCTCAGGATCATGGAACCTCACATTCCCATGGTCCTTTAGTTCTTGGGATTGTATTCATTTGTTTTCAATTTTTATCATTAGTTCCTTTTGACAAGAAGAGACTGATACTTGCACCTTGAGTGTTAGCTTGAAAGACTTTAAGATCCCAGTCACTACTCACCAAACTAGACTGTAGATTTGATGATTATGTCACTAACCTAGATATCCCCTAAGATAATGGTTCTGAGACATCAGGACCAGAAACTCATCCCCACCCACCACCCAACGTGCTCAGTTATGTCCAAGAAGTTCCTTGCATCATCATTTTGAGAAAAACTCTTAGGGTCAATTTCTTGCAGTCTTCTATGGCTAACTATATTGTTTTTCCCACTCATACCCAGCATCTATACCACTGTCACTATGACCACCACCACCCCACTTTTCCATGAGTGTGAATCAGGTTAACTTTTAATATTGTTTTTGCATTGTTTGTGTAGTTTATCAGCAACTTTTCCAAGGTGGCTTGTGGTGGTTGTCATTTATATGCCACCAAGTCAGCTCTGACAAATTGTGACTTTATACAACAGATTGAAATGGTGCCCGCTTTTACTCAGTCTGCGTGGGTAACTGATGTGTTTGAGAACACCTTGCAGGTCCTTTTGTCAGTTCATTTCTGTAATAGTTACATAATTTCGTGTCCATTTGAAAATATACAAAAGTATAAGGGTGGGATTCAGCCTGTCAGTCAAGTCACCGCCTGATGGTGCCTGCTTGTGGGTACTGCTTTCCATAAAGAGGACCCGCGGAATCTTCTCAGTTTCTCTGCCAACATCTTCCTGCTGGTGACTCATGCTGAGACCTGACCACGTCCAGAGATGTTGTCACTGCCATTGGATCTCCACCATTCAGCACCTGCCAATCTGTGATCTTCCTGCATTCTTCATTATTGCTTGTGATGTGTGAGTCTGAAAAGGGGCTTATGGACTAGTATCAGACTTAAAGACTTGAGTTGGACTGGACTGGGGCCTTTTCGCAATAAAAATTATTTCTTGATTGGCACCCTTTCTATACCTATAGGAGTGTCCCTGCCCTTGATTCTCTGCTCAGCCTGACCAAACACAATCTCTTTCAGGGTTTTCTTCAGTTTTGTTACCCTCTCCTGTATGTTTTGTTAACCAAAACATTTTTTCTGATGCCATGTTCAGAGCATATGTAGTGAGGTCTCTTCATGATCTCTTTTGAATATTGTGCTTTGGGTCATGGAACCATGGATTGACAAATTTTAAATTTTAATTTTTAGGTAGGGCCTAAAATTCCTAATAAATCTGGCTGCTCTCTTTCATGCTGAGAAAAAAAAAACAGCCTTCCATTAGATGTCTTGCCCTTCCTCACAGGCACTTGTATTCCAGTGGCTAGCAGTAAAGAATGATGTCATACATTTTGAAAAGGCAACGCATCTAGTAGATTGTCTTTACGCTCCCTGCGCCCCACGGCCCTCCTGCCCTTTTTTTGGAGCTAGTTGGGTCCTTTCCCTGCCATTGTGGCCTTACTTACAGCTTTATGTCAAATTTTATAAACTGCATTTCATGAAGACATGTCTATCTATAACAGACCTATGTTTTAAAGCCACTAATATAAATAAGTTTTTATGAATCTCTAGAGCACACGGGTTTTTTTCTTAAGCCCAGTCTTCAGAATATATCTTGCACTTCTGATTTTCACAACCTTATGATCATCTGCAAATATACAGGAGAGACTCTTCAAGATTCCAGAAAACTGGCAACAAGTGTTATGCTATTTACCACATATACTTGAGTATAAGTCAATCTGAATATCAGCTGAGACACCTATTTTACCACAAAAATTCCATTAAAAATTTGTTGAAAAACTTGGGTTGTATTCGAGTATATACAATAAATAGTTTTGCCAAAAACCCAACTCTGCATTTAAACATTACTATCCACAAAAAGTTTTTTGCTTTAACATAAAGATAGTGAGTTCAGATTTGTTAAGCAAAGAATGTTTTATATTTGACATGAAGTGTCTCCATTTATTCCCCACTTCCCTTCATTAGACAGGCATTGATCTAATAATTTTTGGAGAACTAAATGCTCAATAACAACCGTTAATTAGACTCAGAGGCATTTGAGGTATGCTGTGTTGGCACACTTGGGAAAATGTTTCCTCTTTTATAAATGTAAGAGTTCATATCATAGAAAGGATTGATTTGAAGGAAAATTCCAGGGGCCTCAGACTTTTTATTTTCAAATGCTAAAATACTAAGAAGACACCAATATGTTTATGATTGTAAATTGCTAGATGGTAAATTGTAAATGGTAAAAAAGTTAAGGAAATGTTATCTCACTGACTCAATACTGGCTCATAGTGACCTCGGTGTTTCAGAGACTGGAACTATGTACAGGAGTCAAAAACACTGTCTTTCTCCTGAACACAATATGATGGTCCCTCTAATTGTGGTGACAACTAGCTTTGAGGGAATTATTAGCCCCATGAACTGAAATCCGTTGTCTAGATCTTACAATAATGATTACATCTGCTGGAGCTGTTCCAGATTACCGGTATTTTCTTGCCAGAAAAGACAATCAAGTCACATTCTTATTTGATAGTGCTTGAGAAAACTCCCCAGAACAGGAAGAACAATTACTAAGATTTCCATGGAGCATCCAGGTTGATTTTCACTCACCCTCACCCTGACTGGACGGTACTTTCCTCGTAGCAAAGGGTACATTTTTCATCTTCTCTGTGATAAAGTGGATTGTTCAAAGTTCAATGTTTTCTCTCCATCTTCCACCTCCTCCTCTTTTTTCTCTTCTTTTCCTCTTACCTCCTACGATACTGAGGCAGTACCATATCATTGCGTGATGGATAGTCTACCAACAATTTCACATGTATTCATTTCATTTTCTCATTTTACTGAGTGGAGACATCATTTTCTTCTGTCATGGGTCTCCATATTTTGAGTACAAGGTGAAGGAGTTAATATATATTTTATGAATAAGAGTTCTTTTATTCATAAATTAACAGAAGATCAAGATGGGGACACTTTCGGTCCATAATTGCAATGTCTTCTGAGGATGCATACATTCCCCCTTACACGTTGCTGGAGGAGTAGCAGATTGCAACATTCTGTTTATCTTTATTTTTTTAAAATATTTTATTGGGGGGGATATTACAGCTTTTATACCAATACATCAATTGCATCAAGCTTATTTGTACATATATTTCCATCTTTTCCTTTTTTGGGGGGGGAGGGGCATCACTGCCCTGGTGGTAGTAGGAAGCCCAGACTTGCTCCTGGAGAGCTGCTGCCTGTGGACCGCAGTCCTGCGCACAACCACTACATCACCGGGGCTCAGCCCACCATCATTATTTTCTAAAACTTTGCTTTCTAGTTGAGTCCTTGGTATCAGTTCCTCTTTCGCCCCTCCCCCATCACACCCTCGTGCCTCCTTGATAACGTATACATTCTTATTACTGTCATGTTTTACACTGCTATTTCTCTTCCTTCAGTTTCTGTTGTTCCTCTCCTCTGGGGTTGGGGGATTGGGGGGTTCTATGTGTGACCCTTGTCATTGGTTTCGCCTTACTCCTCTCACCTCCCCACCATGCCCCTACCCTTCTGATATTGCTACTCCCATATCTGTTCCTGAGAGGTTTATCTGATCTGGATTGCATGTGTTATGAGCTCTTATCTGTACCAGTGTACATGTTCCAGTCTAGCCAGAATTGAAAAATGGGACTGGATTCATGATAGTGGGGGTGAGGAAGCCCCAAGGAACCAGAGGAATATTGTATATTTCATCAGCGCTATACTATGCCCTGGTCGACTCATCACTTTCTTATGACCCTTCTGTGAGGGGATTTCCCATGGCCTATAGATGGGGTTTTAGGCCTCTCTCTGATTTGGTCCCCTCACCTTCAACAATATGTTTTTCAGTCTCTTTGATTTTGGGGTTCATGCCTAATACTCTCTCTGAATGAACCTCTCTGAACCTGTGCTCCACCCTTACAGTCTTGTACTTCTCTGCTAGCTGGCCACTTGTTTAACTTCAAACCTTTAAGACCCGAGGTACAGCATCTTTTGATAATCAGGTACCATCCGCTTTCTTCACCATGGTTTGGATTTCCGCGTAGTAAGATTTCCCCCCTTTATGAATGCTGATAGCCAAATTAGGCACAGTATGGTTTTTGAAATACATCAATGACAAAGTCAGTTCTTAAGGGAATTGGCAGTCGTAAAAGGAGGGAAAGAAACATTGAAGCTACCCTCAGTGCTCTTGGAGCTTGGGCTAGTTTCAGACGGTGAAAAAAAAATAATAATAAAAAAGGGAAGTGGCAGGTGAGAGATAGTGAAGAGGAGATCTTTGGCAAGGAATAGCATCACAGCTCTGCTAACTACTAACCCTGCACCCAAATTCCTTGAGGTCATGTGTCTGTTTCTATCATATTCATTTCCTGTGATTCTTAACGTTTATGGACTTGGTCAAAGTATTTTTATTTTTAAGGAATTTAAACTTATTTACTTAAAGAATTTGAACTTGTTTTATGAAGATGCCCTTTAGATATTCTTTTTGCCTCTAAATACAGCAACATATGTATTTTTACAAAAGGAGCTGCATTTTATATCTGTCATTACTTCTTTTCACCATGCCTACAGGAAAGGATTCTGATGGAAATTATTTAGGATTATTTTTCTTTGAAATCCTTTCAAAAATACATAAATGAGTGTAGGAGAAAAGATGGCCTTAAGCTTAATTTTATGATCCATACATTTTAAGTACTTTAAACCAGGCAAAGGAAAACAAAGCAGTAGATATTCTCAGGAGATTGAGAAGTATGAGAAGAGTTAATGGTTTGAGAGTTTCATAACACTTCATTAAGGAGGTTTTTTACCAGAGAAGTGCAGTGGAATATATACAAAATTTATCTAAAACTGCTGATATGGAGCCTTGGTAGAGTTGGTGACAAACGTGAATGCTTACCTTGTGCAGAACCACTGTGGAATTAATTTTATTATGGGAATTAACAGAGCGAGAGAGAGAGATAGAAAATAACATTATTATTGGTACATCTTTATTTTAGCAGCCATATTTTTTATTCTCATATAAATGCCCTACAAAGAAAGTACTATAGGATGACTACCTCTTTAATAATGTAGCCATTGGCTACCCAAAATAAAAGATGCATGCTGACGACACTGACTTTCCAGTGCATTTTGGAAGAATGCATTTTCTTTATGAGATAGTAGATAGAGAACTTTGAGATAAATTATAATGACAGAAAACTCTTCCTCACATACTGTATTATCAGAAGCTTTAGATTATAATTTCCTTCACATTTTGGCTTTGGCACACAGTATTTCAGTTTTATATTTTTTTGTCCCCTTGCATCTCACATGTGAGAAGTATGCATGCCAGTTTACATTTTTTGGTTGTTTTTTTTTTTGGGGGGGGGGTTGTTTTGCTTTTATACTTGGTTTGCTTTTTCTCACATAGACTCATATATTTCTGCCCTAAAATTAAATGTAATGAAAAAGCATTTATTCTAATTCATGAATATCATTTTCTCACAAAAGTTAAATGTGAATGCCGTGTTTTCAATATATGGATTTTGCATTGTCCCCAAAACAAAGTAATACAGGTTCTGTCCTAGTAGTCTCTTTTTTTAAAATTTTTTTCAAGCCAGACTCTGAAGGCAAACAAATAAGCAAATACCTAATTTATGTGTGACTGCTTCATATTTTTAAAAACTCTTTATGGTTTATTTCAACTTGATCTTGGGTGTTCAAGAGGTTAGCCCATCTTTGCAAAGACTTAAGGAGAGTTTCAAATTTTAGCTCTCTTCCACCTTTTCCTAAGGGAGGTCACAGCTGGTGTCATGGGTAACAAGATGGGCTGCTAACTTCAAGGCCAGTAGTTACTACTCTAGAAAAGATAAGGTTTTCTACTTCATTCAAGAGTTACAGTCTCCAGAAACACACAGGAGTAGTTCTACCCTGTCCTATAAGATGAGTCAGTGAGATACAGGTAGATAAGCCTTTCACTACTATTCATTATCTTGGGTCTTCTAGCTAGTGAATTATAATGATGGACATTAGAGTGCTTTAGTGGGCTCACTGGAAATATATTTGAGTGATCTCATTTGCTGACCTCACACACAGAACAAAAGAAACACAGCCCGAAACCACGCTCAAAGCCGGCAGGTGCATTCTGACTCATAGCAAACCCGGAGGGCACAACTCCAGCTGAGCCGAGAGCCCCACCTTTCCTTCCTCTGGGAGGGAGCTAGAGTAGTAACTACTGGCCTTAGAGTTAGCAGCCCATTTTGTTACCCATGACACCAGCTGTGACCTCCTTTAGGAAAAGGTGGAAGACAGCTAAAATTTGAAACTCTCTTTAAGCCTTTGCAAAGATGGGGCAACCTGTTGAACATCCAAGATCAAGTTGAAATAAACCATAAAGAGTTTTTGAAAAATATGAAGCCATCACAGATAAATTAGGTATTGGGTTTGAACTGCTGGCTTTGCAATTAGCACCCCACTACATAACTCATTGTGCTGCCAGAGTTCCTAGAGAAAGAGAATAGGAGAGGGAATCGAATCTTAGCTGTCTAAGGAGTTCTTGTAGTGCTTTGCATTAAACATGGAACTGCTAATTCTAAGGTCAGCAGTTCAAATCCACCAGAGGGAAAAACATGAAGCTTCTTTACTCCTGTAAACAGTTCAGTATGGGAAACTCACAGGCAGTTCCAAACTGCCCTATAGTGTTGCAATGAGTGAGCATGGACTCAGTGGCAGTGAGTTGAACTAAAACTGAGAGGTCCAAAGGTTCCAGCTGCTCCACAGGTAAAAGATGCTGCTGTCTCCCCTCAACAGTTTTTAACCTTGAAAGGCCTATCAGACTTTTCTCCTCTGTCCTGTCTCAAAAACTCACGGCCATCAAGCCTCTTCTGACTCATCGTGAGCCTTTTGGGCAAGATAGATCCACCCCTGTGGGTGTCCAAGATCGTAACTCTCTCAGAAGTAGAAATCCTTATCTTTTTTCCCCAAAGAGGGGCTGGTGGTTTCAAACTGCTGACCACAAGGTTAGCAGGTCAACACATAACCATATCATTACTAGTGGGTCTCTATTAAGTCAAATTTGACAGTAGCAGATTCAGTTCTGGATTTAATAGGTTAGTCTTTACTTTCCCAACAATTAGAAAACTTATCCGGTAGCCCAGTCAAATAATTTGTGTTCTCTTCTAAGCATCTTGAAGGTGTTCACTAATTAAATTCATAGTATCAGTTTTAGCCCCAGCATCAGTGGGGAATAAGTGGCGAGAAGGAGGGGTACATTATATAAATCATCCAATCCTCTACCAGCTCTACTAATACTATTCTTGTAAAATACATTACAAATGCAAATAGCTGTATTGCTTCAGCATAATAGTAGTTGATATACTGGTAACGCCAATGGAGCTGATAGTTAAAGTAAGTCTGTTACAAAACAGGCAACACATTAAAATGTTGAACATAATTATACTCTCTTGTCTGCTGGATAAATGATTAGTGCTCAAGTTCACTGTTTATATTTTGTTCAAGTTCACTGCTTATATTTGCTTTGTGAAAACTTCACTATATATATAAATATATATATTCCATATTCTTGGAAGGGTTCAATTTAATTTCTAACCAGAAATCATAATTTATATATGCATTTTCAAAAACATGCTATAACATTTTTTAAAGGTTAATACTTTACTGCATGCTCACCTTCAGTCTTCTGCTAAGATACTTTCCACTTTCATAAATAAACAGTTTCTTTCCTAAATTTTAAAATGGATGAAAAACATCCACAGAAGAAAACTATACTTGATACTAGATAGGAAAATTTCAGACTAACATATAAATCTACAGATTAACTAATGTAATTTTGTCAAAATTTTAAGTCAAAATGTAGTTAGTATCTTCTTGAATAATGATATTTATTAATTATAGATTGACATCCAAAGATGTTTCAAGGTCATGCCATTTCCCCCCACGTTTTTCATGACCCCCCCCCACATCACTTATTTGAATGCTTTTGTAGGCCACATACTCATATACATATGTCTCAAATTTTAGATAGAAGTACAAATGTGAGCTGAGGTTATTGATTCAGAACTGTTTGGCATAGAGTGGTCTAATCTAGCATTTTTCTTCAGCAACATATTCTGGAAAGTATCACACAAAGATTTTAAAAATGCTTCTGTAGTCACTCATCTACATAATGCGAATGATTGACTACTTGTTCCTGTATCTGTCTGCATGGATGTATATAATGTTTGCAATCTCTTATCAGATCACAATACAACCAGGAGCAGAAAGACATCTAATCATGAAGGAGGAAGATCTCTGAGGTCACAATGGTTAAATGTCTGGCTGTTAATCAGAGAATAGACAATTCAAACTTATAGGACAAAGATGTGGTGGTCTACTTCCATGACACATTGTATGTGTGTGAGTATGAGACAGGGGTGTAATTATACTCTGTATTACAGGGTCAGTACAGACTAGAATAGACGAGAAGATAGCAGATTTAGTTTGATTGGTATAATAGGGATAATATACTTGTTTATCATAAGTCAAACTTTAATGAATACAGTCATTTACTCACTAAATTCTTGTACAAATGAATAACTCTTCTTGAACTTTTGCTTTCTTATAAAGGAGACTGTACTATTACACAAGATATGGGTGTGTATTAGAATGAGCTAATATTAACATAACATTGAAAGCTAACAGGATTCATTTGTAGGTTCCTTTATCAAATCTGTGAACGTACACTCCTTCAAGGAGAAGAAGGTCATCAGTAAACCAGGTTGAGGCTGATGCTTCACATAAAAATCCTTTTGAACAAGGATTTCACATTGATTTATTAAAAGATGAAATTGTAATTTTTTCATTTGTCCCCTGCATATTTAGATGGAAAGTCCTGCTGTTATCCAGCTCTTTACAGATAGATAATGCTGTTATTGTAAATGTCTTTGAATACTTTTCAACTCAGAGCTACCTGTATAACAGAACAAAGCCTTTTTCCTAGTCCTGCACTCTCTTCACTATCTTCACAATGGTTGCTATCTTTTGAGCTCATAGTTGTAGCCACTGTATCAATCCATATCGTTAAGGACCTCTCCTTTTTCACTTGATGAAGCATGGTGTCCTTTTCCAGGGACTTGTCTCTTCTGGTGACATGGCCAAAGTATGTCGGATGAAGTATCGTCACCCTTGCTTCTTAAGAAGCATGCTGTATGACTGCAAATAGTACGGACATTTGTTCTTCTTGAGACTATAATACTGTCACTATTCTTCAAAAATACCACATCAATTCTGCTACAGTTTTCCAGATTGTTTTCAGCTTTCATATGCATAGGAGGCAAATGAAAATACCGTGTCTTGGGTCAAACACACCTTAGACCTCAAAGTGATGCCTTTGCTCATCGACATTTTAAAGATGTTGTAGGCAATAGATTTATCCATTAAGCTAAGTTGTTTAATTTCTTGGCTGCTGCTTTCCTGAACCTTGATTGTTCATGGAAAAGCAAAATGATTTATTTGATGTATGTGATCTTTTAGCCATGTATCATGATGTGACCTGTCTGTCCATTCATTAGGATTTGGGATTCCCTTACCTTGCGTCAAAATCTACAGCAGTCTTTGATTTTCATCAGCAATTGCTTTAAGATCTGCTCCCCTTCATTAAGGAGCATCGTGCCATCCTCATCCTGAAGCTTCTTGATAAGTCTTCCTTCAATCCTGATGCCCTGCCGTTTGTTTCCTTCTAGTCCAGTTGCTTAGACTTGCTCAGCATTCAGGTTAAATGTGTAGTTAAACTGTTTCACCCGGATTCATGCCTTTTCTTATTTTAAACTTCACAGAGAATAGTGGCCGGATGGTGAGGGGTGTGTGTGTGCGTGTGTGTGTGTGTGTGTGTGTGTGTGCTGGGGAGTCCTCCATTTTTTAGTCGCAATCACTGATTTCTCTACTTTGTATCAACATGAGCAAGGTTTAAGTACTAAAGCATTATAAAGTTGATGATAGCATACTGCTCCATGATGGCTTCTTCTAATGCCTCTGAAAAGCCAGAAGCAAAGCCTTCTGTATTGTCACATGGAGTTGCATGTTTGGAATGAAATTCTCCCTGTCAGCTAAATTACCGTCCATGGAGAGAAGCAGTTTCTTGTGACTGTCCTATTTACATCTCATGATATCTACATGTTAATGCATTATATTATCTTTATTAGCTATATTTCACACCAATATGGAACCCTGTTTTCTCTATTATTTCCAACTCCTACTCCCATCAATCATGAATGGAAGCCTTTACTACAATTGTACAGGAAAAAATGCTTAACATTAAGAAAAACAAACAAAACTTTTGACCATTTTTATTCCATGAAAAAAATTGTTTAGAAAGTTTTAAGGCACTAATCTTATTCTTATTCTTGAAAGAAGCATGTACTCTAGAACTAATTAGAAGAGAGAGAAACAGTCTGTTCTGGGTTCATTGGGACGCACTGTTAGCACAGCCTAAAGACTAGTTTGAAAATCAAAATATAAATGAATGTGCTCACAATATTTTTCTTCTTGACACTCTAAATTCTAATCAATGTAAGAAGTTGCTAGAATGTTTGGCAATGCAAGATTCCCAGAAGTTTAGATTTCAATTATGTTGCAAACATATTCTTTATACAGAACAGAGCTATGGATCTAGTCTCAAGAGGGTGGAACAGGAAAAAAATGAAGGAAAAATCTGCTCCTCAAGCAATTTGAAACTTAGAAAAGTGAGAAATATATATTTTCTAAAAAGAAAGTAAGACACACAACTGCATATACTTTGATAGTTGTCAGGCACAGGGATTGTGTGTAGGAAACCTCCTGATATAGTTGTTTATAATTCCACATGCTAACACACTCTCTAGGTGATTCCAATAACTCTGTCTTATCCACCAGGTGCCCTGACGACAAAGTGGTTCCCAGGCACCCTGTGAGAGATAGATGGGTTTTCTAATTCCTTAAAGAGTGACAGTCTCAGCAACTGTCCGGCCTTATTTGATGGCAGTGAATTTTGGTGTGGTATGACTCATCACTGCTCTTTCAGGCTGTTGAGAGTCTATTAGTGCATTTTTGACTCACCGCCGGTGGTGGGTAGCTTGTGCAATTTTATCAGAAACAAAACCTTTAAAGGACACTGGACATGCTAACTTTCTTTTTGCCTACTTTAGTAGACTGCCCTAACTTGCATATGTTAGTATGAGAATCTCATGGGTTATAGAGGAGGAATGAATTATTCTTCCAGTTTAGAAGAATAGCTGCAACAAAGGGGTCAAGAGCCATACTTGAGAGGATGATTCAGTTCTGGACTGTGTTTCCTTCTGCTAAACTTAGACTCTACGCGCGTCAGAATTCACGTGAGGAATTCAAGTGCCCCTAACAACAACTCAAGTTGATGTGTTGACTCTGACTTTTTTCTTCCATTAAAAAAAGAAAAGTTAATGATAATGACTTTATTGGATTCCAAACCCACTGCCATCGAGTTGATTCCAAATCCTATAGAAGAATTCCAGTATAGTAAATCATTATAGAAGACGATTACAGCAACAACTCCCTGACCTCTAGCTGATGCTCACTCCCAGTGACCTGCAGGAGAGAGTAGAAGGACTTCTGTGAGTTCCCCAAACTGTAAATGACAGTAGAAAAATCTCAACCAAATTCATTGCCAACACATGAAAGCTAACTCATAGTCTGTCTCTCTCTCTCTCTCTCTCTCTCTCTCTCTCTCTCTCTCACACACACACACACACACACACACACACACCTCTCACAAAGAGACTGTGACTCCAGTCTGTCTCCCACAGAACTGCTGGTCGTTTTGAACTGCTGACCATTGCAGCCCAACATGTAACCACCACGCCATGAGGACGCCCCATGGAAATAGATGGCCTTCATTTGCTCCTCCGGAGAAACCTAACACTCAGTATAACATTGAACAGGGCAGAACTGCCCTTGTGAGTTTCCAAGACTGCAAGTCTTTAGCTGGATTCCCTACCTCCCCACTTCCCACATCCCTACTGTATGGTTAGTCTGGAACCAGGCAATCCTCCGCTAACAGTTTCATGTGATAAATTAATCACAGGTAAGTGGTTATCAGAGGAATTGTTCCAGGAAGTTATGAAGCATGTTCACATTTGCTGACAGATAATGATTTTCTTTTCTTTTTCTTTTTTGGGTCTGCAGCACTGGAGAACAATCCCTGTATAAGGATAGTGCCAAGTCTTGTTTAATTTAGTTTCACAAATGAAATGCCGACATCATTTTAGCCAAACTTTCAACCAGTTCGCACATCAAAAGCTTTCTTGATTTGAATTGTATTTATTTTTCATTCCTCCTTTGACTCCTTGGGGGAAGTTGAGTGAGGAGTTTCACGAACTGCTGTGTTTTCTCTGCACCGAGGCAGGGCGACTGCAGGGAGTTGATATTTCCTTTTCCCTATGCCCTGGTGCCATGGTGGGCTGGTTTGCTAACCAACGATGGGGCCACAAATCTGTCAGTAGTTCCAAGAAAGAAAGTTAAGGCGATCTGTTCCCATAAAGATTTACACTCTCAGAAACCCAAAATGGGTAGTTTGACTCTATCCTGTACGTTCACTATGAGCCGGGAATGAATGAATGGAGGTGAAGTGTACTTAAAGGAGTCCTGGTAGCTCTGTGGGTTAGGCAGGGGGCTGCTATCTATGAGGTCTGTGGCTCAAAGCTCATCAGCTTCTTCATGGGCAAAAGAGGAGACTGCGTGCTCCCAGAGATAATTATAGTTTCGGAACCCTTTTGAGCCAGATCTATTCAATGGCAATGAGTTTGATTTGAGTGGGTACGTGGGTGGGGTTCATGTACTTTACAAAGACTCCTGATCACGCAGTGCAGACCTTTGATGGAGGGGGCCAGATCCAGCTGCTAATCTCAAGATCGGCGATTCCAACCCGCTGGTCACTTTGCCAGACAGAAGGGACAGAGACCACTTCTGCAGAGATTTGCAGGCTCAAAACCCTATATGGCAGTTCCACTCTCTCCTGTGGGCAGACTCTGAACCAGGGCTGATGAAAGGTTGTGGGTAGATACCTTTAATAGGACCGCTGGCGCATAGGCGTTAAGTACTCAGATGTTAACTCCGAGTGTGGGCATCCAAACACACTAGTGGGTCTTGGGAAGACTAGAGATTGCTCCCACGAAAATGACACCCTAAGAAACTCTGCTGGGCACTTCTATTCTGTCCACAAAGGCCACCCCGCATTGGCACTGACTCCATGGCACACAGCATGTGCCTTAGAGGAATCTACTCCTATACGCATGGGTGCCATAACAGTTCTCCTTCCAAAACACCCCAACAACCAAAAAGGCTTCTGAATCCTGTAAGAGTGATGGATTGGGACATTTACTTGTGGAAACTCCCGTTCCAGGTGTCCTGGTTGCCAAGCCCAGCTCTGGCCTTCAATAGCTGTGTGAAATCATGGAACAGAGGCTCGGTTCTTGCTTCTTTAAAACAGGGAGTGTCAAGGTAAACACCTTAAAAGTAAAAAAAAAATAGAATGAGTATACAGCATGGATAACAGTAACTGCTCCATAAATGGTGCCTGTCAGTGTCATGGCAGGTTCATTCATGGCATTATGTAAATGACCTTGATTTTTTTTTAATTGAGAGACTAGTGCTATCTCCTCAAGAACTAAGTTGGTATTGCTTCAGCATGTACTATTAAATTTTACAAAGAAGTTGGAAGGGTGCACCTTTTCTTCTATTAGCTGTCCTGTCTCAGAGGTGGGTGTGAGCCTGTCCTTTCTAAACAGAAGTCCTAAGAGGATGGTCCTTTAAGTAACTATAGAATCACTGCATTTCTAACAGAGAAGCACTTGTGGTGTAGTGGGTTACAAGTTGGTCTGCAAAGCACAGAAGATTGAAACTACTAGCCACTCCTAGGGAGAAGGAGGAGGATTTCTGATCATGTTAAGTCTTTACAGCCGTGGAAACCAACAGGGGCAGCTGGCAGCTGGCCCCAGGGTGTCCCTGCATCAGATGCAGGATGGATGGTTTGGATTCAGCTTGTATTGCAACCATCTGAGAGTTAGTGTTGATTAGCTTGGGTTCCCTGAGAAGCAGACCCTGAAGGAAAGATTCCTAAAGAAGTAGATCATATGAGATGTGAAAGATATGTTGGTAGCAGAGAGCAAAAGGAAACCAAAGAAGATGAAATTTTCCATCCAATTACTACTGTAGACAACTGGGATACAGCCCTGTAGTAAACCCAAGACTGGACACACACCTGGGGGTGATCACACGCAACTCCTGACGCTCACCAGGTCAGGGCCCCCTAGCAGGCTATTAGTTCTCCAACCCTTCTAGAACACAACAGGGGAAAACAAACCCTCTCTGGCCAGCCGGCAACGTCCTTAGATAAAACAGTACATGTTCTGTGTATCTTGTAACAGTAATGATAAGGGAATTTAAGTCGATACCAAAGGCATCTCCATATTAAAAGGACCATCTATAGTAATTTTGATTTAATGAGAATCTTTCTAAATATGCATTCCCCAAGACAGCTTTGAAATATTAAATTAGCTATTAAGCAAATGTCATTTGGGTAAGAAAATCTTTCAACATACTTATGGAATCTCTGACAGCAAACTCCCTGCAAACTGTCATTCCCTTGGCAGTTGTATCTTAGTCAGCCCACTGCATAGTCAGATGGATCCCTTACACACACACACACACACACACACACACACACACACACCCCCCACTTGTCTCTCTTTAAAATGTAGGGAGTGGAGCTCATGGCTTAGATGAGTGTATAACCCACTCAGTGGGATCAAACAACAAAAGTACATGTGCATGGATACATTGAGTATGTAAGATAAGACAATAGATAGAGAGTTCCTGGAGGGGGGGATGATGGGGTGGAGGGGTAAAGGGAAGCACATATCAAGGAGTTCAAGAAGAAAATGTTTGAAACTGACTGAGGTAGCAATTGTGTAATACTGCTTGATGTGACTGAACTGTGGAATGTTAGGATAAATAAAATGATTTCAAAAAAATGGAATGGAATGATTAGTACTTTACTCAGGTTCCTTTTATTAGTACTGTTTTGTCTACATCCAGGTGGGAGAAAAAAATTTTGACCAAGGGCCATTTGTATACTTAAGCATCATGCAAAGTTATCAAATTAAAAATTAGCCTTCTGTATATTGGGTGAAAATTTTAATTCACTTCTAATGTGGTCTGAAACTGCTTCTCTTTGATGAGTGTGTGACGTGAGTTGGTATTGGTGATTTCACAGGCCTTACACAGTCCTGGTGGCATACTGGTTCAGTGTTGGGTTGCCAACCACAAGACCAACAGTTCCAAACCACCATCTGCACCTCAGAGGGGTGATGAGGTTTTCTGCCCTCATGAACAGTTAGAGTCTCAGAAGCTCATAGAGGCATTCCTACTATGTCCTATGAGGTTTCTGGAAGTTTACATCAACTCCATGGCAGTGAGCTTTACAGTCCTGGGAGGCTGAGCGGTCCCCCAGCCCTGATCAATGTGTTTGATCGACTTTGTCTATCAATAGGTGATCCCGAACTGTCAAGGTAGGATTATTTTTTACCTAATAGTCAGCTACACAAATGAAGGAGCTAGTGAAACCAAAATGTTGTTAACTGCTCTGTTTCCTTGTCAGTGAGATAGTGCACATATCTGCAGATTCTCCTACCTACTGTCCTTTTGTTAGGTTGCTGATTATTGTTCTTCTTCTGACACATTCTATGGGCATCCTGGTCTCAATAACTAAGGTGGAAAAGCAATACAGAAATCTTCATACCTGGTGCTTCGTTTTATGTGGGCTCCCTGAAGGGACAGGCTTGTGACTGTGCCTACATTCCTGTGAAATTAATGCTTCTTCTTCATACGCCTGTTATTCTATTTATAGCCACAGGGCTTCAGTGTTCTAAATGTCCAGAAAGTTCTGAGTAATGCACAGAATTCTACATACACAGCAAATGCAGTCTTAGCAAAATTGAGTCCCTGGTGGGAGAGGAAAACAGAGGATCAACAACTCTCTGCTTTTATTGGAACAATAAAACTGGAGCCGTTGTTTGTGTCTGAAACACTGTAATCTGGATTTTTTTGTCATGTAAATCCTGCAGCCAGGGTACAATAGACATTGTCATGAATGGCATAAATGGAGAATTGTAATATACACAGAATATTCAACCTTTCTTTGTTTACTTATCCTAATGTGCTTATTTCTTTAGATGGGTACTCAAAATGTGGGCTTACATAGAAACGTATTTCATGTGAGTGGGAAAAGAATTAGAGTGCATCTATCAAAATATTAAGGGAAAAATTGGGTCCAATCGCTTTCTGTCGTCACATCCCAAGACATCCCCAGCAGTTTCATCTCATTAACTTTTTTCAAGGTATCAAAACTTTCAAAAGAACTCCCTATGATCTGTGCTGGTCTTAATGGCTATCCGAGCACAAATCACTTTAGTTGATTTCTAGTCAGCATAACCCCACAGAAGAGAGTAGAACTGCCCCTATGGGCTTCTGAGACTGTAAATCTTTATGGCCTTTAAAAGCCTCCTCTTTTGCCCATGGTGAAATATGTGGTTTCAAACTGCTGGCCTTGTGGTTATAAGCATAATGCATAACCTATTATTATGTCACCAGGGTTCGGATAATGTTTATAAAGGAGACATTTCACTCAAACAGACTCTTATTTAGTATCTCAACTTAATTTTACATTTCCCTTTCAAGAAAAAATAAAATCATATAATATCATACTATGATATGTGTTTGTCTACAAATACTGCCATATTTGGCTTAGAAATAATAAGAGTGGAGGTGTTGAACTTTTGAAATACACTATATAATGGAATGTAGCCTTATATACTATAATGACTAATAAATACTGAAATGATCTCAGGACCCTCTCAGGATAAAACAAACTAAAGGGACAGCTCGATTTTCACAAGAACAGATGTGATTGTTTGGATCCATAGTTGGGCTGTGTGTGCTTCTGATCTCTCTCTCTCTCTCTCTCTTTCTCTCTCTCTCTCTCTCTCTTATTCACTCTCACTCTTTCCCCAATGTAATGATATGCATAGCTTGCATTTTTCTTCATTATATCACTTTATCATCCATTCTGAATCAAGTGTTTCCTAGTGAAAACATGCAAGAAGCATACCCCACTTTGGAGTCAATTTAGTTTGAAACCAGTAGTTATCTAACAGGGGCCTTATAATGCAATCCTGGAGAGGGACCATGGAATTGTTCCAGGACTAGAATTCTTGACAGCATGACCATTTGATCTAAGCCATGGTCAATGTTCTCATGACTCCACCTCTAATGGAGCTTCCACTGCTTCCTTTTGGAGATTAATAAAGCAGATACTGAGGCTTTCTTTGTCTCTCTGACTCAGGCTATTATGTTCAGAAACAGAAGCTACCTTTTAAATCTTTATATTAATCTGACAGATTTTAAAATACTTTCAGATTTGTTCCATACATTTTTCTTTGTATGCTGATATTTGCATTCAAAATATGTTTATTAGCCATTTCAGTTCTGTAAGTTATCTATTCATGTGTTTTGGCCATTTTTCTATGAGCTTTTTTGTGTACTGTATAAAGTTTTCATTTTTTAAAGTAAGTAATGGCAGACAGCATAATGAATAACCTTGTTTTGATCACTTAACAAGTATTTCCTCAGAAACAGTCTTATTTCATCTGTAACTCCTCTTACTCCCTTCCCTCTCAAATTACTTTGAAGCAAAATAAAAATACATTTTTATATCTGTAATTATTTTTAAGATAAAAAGTCACTTAAAACACATCACAATGTCTGAAATATACAGTAAATAATCCACTTATAAATCAGTATATGTGTATACTGTATGTGTAAATATTTTATATAAATCAATATATTAACAATACATTAATAAACACTAGTATATTAATAGACATATATTAGCAATTGCTTGAATCAGGATCCAAGTAATTTGTATCCATGTGTTTGGTCGAGATTATGCTTAAATGCCATTTCATTTATAGACTTGCCTTCATGTCTCCTGCGATTTATTTGTGGAATAATCCAAATTAATTTTTGTAGTATTTGCTGCAGTTTGTGTTTTACAAAATATCCCCATTTACTAGACTCCACTGAGCCTGCATATGTTGTGAATTAATGATTAGACTTAGACGTTTGGAAATATGATTTCATAGGCAAAGGCATGTGTCTCCATTGAGAAGGTCGGTGGTCTGTTTCCCTTGGTTGTAATGCAGCAGTCTTTGGTCATCATTGCCACAGCTCCTTATTCCATCAGGAGTAGCAACATGGAGCTATTCTAATTCTATCACTCATTTCTTTTTGATGAGGTGAAATACTTACATGAAGTGCCACAGCTACTTTTTCATCAATCATGTAGCTTAGTTTGTATAGGGAAAGGAGGATAAATGCTGATTTCTTACCTCGCTAACCAAACATAAAGCTTTGTTTCTAGCATTTTGCAAATATGACTAGGGACAATCCTTTTGTTATGTTTGCTTTGACTGTCATTGTGGATCAGTGGATTTTAGTTGATTTGCTAATTCGATGACATTTGTTTGATAGACACTTATTTTATAGTCCCAGTTAAGAAGGTGACTGGGAGTCTTGAAGTTGTCCTCTGAGTCCTTATTGCATGACTTGTAATTCCAGATAGCCTCTTTGCTATCAAGTAAAACAAGTTATTTCAAGCTTATGTGATACAGTCCTGTTCCAGCAATCCAGTCAGCTAGTTTTTCAAAAGAACCTTGATTCTTCATAGTGAGAAATGTTGATTACACACTGACTTTGTTTCTAGATAATGCTAGTGGACTTCATGAGTTCATAATATCTCCAATTCAGTTTAGGAATTTAGAACAACTCCTTTGAATACAGCCACATTGAACTTACATTTTTATCCACCCCTTATTTTTTCTGCATTCAAAAGTGGTAGTTTCTGAAAAGGTCGCTATTTACTTATTTATAAAATATATTGTCTTAGAATAGCCATGCAAACCAACCACCAGCAATAAGAAACTGAAAGTTTTGTTGTTTACATTTAGTCTTTATTCCCCCTTTGAGATTATTCTTATTGAAGATAATAGCCAAATTGCATGTTAAAATAATTTTGTATGCGTTCCGTACTGTGTGTTTAGGCTACTAAGTGTGTTCTCCCTTGAGTTGATTTGTTTCATTTGACTTTTACTAGTTTAAAATCAGTTATTTAATCAATTTTGTGTTTATATAAAGCATATTTAGTTCCAAAGTAAAATGAGAAAACAAAGTATATTCAGATACCTCATTTTTCTAACACATCCTCCATCATGTTTCTTATATCCACACTTAAGTTATTTAAAAACATAATTCAAACTTTAATACAATAAGCAAATTACACATGTGTATGTATTAGTATACTTCCTGATTTTTAGTTTACTAATAGTATGCTCTTAATAATTTTTTCTATTTTCCTCACCTATCAACATGTTGATGCTTATTTCTTAATAATCTGTGAAAGCATTATTCATTCAACTTTGACAAACATACAAAACTTCATTTTGTGACTATACCACATTTTAATAAATCAGTTACTTATTGATGGACAATTGAATTTTTTTGTTATTAAGATACTCCTCTCATACTAAGTTGCAGTATACACACAAAAATATCCTTTATGTACAGTTTGGTTTCAAATGTGGAATTCTTTTCTAGTGGTAACATTCAGAATATAAAATATGGAAATGAAAACCTCCTGCGATATTACAATTACAGTGAATTGTTATTAACTTTGCTTTTCAACTTTTGTGGGCCTCCTTCTGAATATGATTCAGTATTTTGGGCAGTACCCCAAATTATGCCTTTCTTATAAAGACTTAAATGTTTTGATGTTACTGATTCTAAAATAGAACTTAAAGAAGCAGGAGGATGGAGGATGGTAATATCCAGTAATAAGATAACCAGACTTGCCCTGAGTTTTGTGATAAATACAGGCACTTTAGATGTTACGAGGGAGCCTGTATGGTGTCGTGGTTAAGCTTGGTCTATTAAGTGGAAGCTCAGTGGTTTGTAATTCTCAGCCATTCCATAGAAGAAAGGCAGGTCTGACGCTCATTGTCACAGTCTTAGAAACTCCCACGAGTACACGGCTGCCCTGTCCTAGAGGGTCACTATGAGTCAGATTGAGTCAGTGATAGTGATTTTGTGTCTACCACGGCAGGAGTTCTGGTTATGAAACTTTCTCAGAGACCTTTGCAGGTACTGTATCGAAGTTAGTTTTGCCTCATCTTAAATAAAATCCCACCAGTGCATCAAGTGACCTCTCTCAAAAGTCTTTCTTCCCTCTGTGTCCTTTGATCTCAGGGACCCATTTCTTTGTCTGGTCAGTATCTGCCCTTGGGCCTGTGTTAGATGAGTGACAGTTACACAGCAAGACAGGAAGATGTCTTACTGTGAGAAGGTAGGCATGGTTTCCAAGTGAAACAGGGCTGGTTAGAAAGTATTTCTCATCTTCCAGGCATCACTAAATCAAAACCAAATGGTATTATTTTTGAAGCAATCCAGTAGGGCAGATCATTCCCTATTGGTGAATGGGATTCTAGAATCTCTCTGGCATATATTTTCCATACACCTTTTAAAGGCCCATTTTCACAAATGATGCACAATACCAAACCTTGACTGATTGACGTTGGGACAAAGTTGCAAAAAAAAAAAAAAAAAAAGAAAAGAAAGAAAGAAAGGAACTGTCCTCAAGTGCCTTTGAGTTTTGATGTTTAGACAGACAAGAGCATTGGTGATTATAGAATGTCTTCATGTAATTAACATTAGAATGAGACATGAGTACACCAAAAGAGGGAATTCTTGCATAATCAAGCAGGGAAAAATGTTTAAGTAAAAAAATGAAGATAACAGGTCATGAGTGAAAAATTAGAAGATGGGAGATCTGAAAGAAGAGAATTGGGGGGGCATTACTGCCCTCTAGTGGTCGTGGGAGCTACCCATCCTTGCTGCTGTTGGATTTGAACCACCAAGCCAACGGGCCGCAGTCTTGCACTCAACCACTGTGCCACTGGGGCTCAGCCCAAGAAGAGGATATTTATAGGCAGACTTATCGGTATTAAAAAGAGGAAGAAGGAGAGGAGGAGATGGAGGAGGAGAAAACAAGACAAATTGAGGGACAACAAGTAATACAGGGAAAAACTGTGTGTGTGCTTGTGTGCTCTATAGTGCGTGCACGTACTTACTTGTGTTTGTGTGCTCATGTGTACACAATGGCATGGAGACCATGTGGGACCTGACCTCCTCTAACTTCAGTAAAAAGAGATTCCACCTGCCTACCAGGCCAGGGCTGATTTCAATGAGGCAGAGGTGGAGCTTGCCTCCATCCTCCACCCTTCTTTACCCTATTCCGACCCCTTCTCTGCTGGGTTCAGCAATTCATAAACATGGCTATACTGAACTCATAGACAATACTCACTATTATGGGGTATATCCGGGAGGCTGGTAGTAGGTTCTATTTCAGATTTAGGAATGTTAAGAATACAGAGGTTTTTTTTTTAATGGCACCTATCTTTAAATCAATCGTGCTTTTAGCCGTGCAGCCAGTTGACCTCTGTCTTGCTTGGCAAGTCTTGTAAAACTCCTTTCCTGCTGGCAAATGCCCCAAGGATGCGCTCCAAGACAGCCTCCTGCTGAGGACACTCACATTTACTTGTTCCATGAGTCAAGAAGCTAGCTACTGTGTCTCAGGATGTCAACATTGCTCCTTTGCTACCTTTCCATGCAGGTAGCTCAACCACACTTCTTTCCTCACTCTTAGGTGTCTGTGACCATAGGATTGTGCATCCCTGCATATGTTATGCCTCACTGTGTACCCAAGGCCATAAATAAGTTCCCAATACCCAATAAGAGATCCATAAACCTTACCCATTTGCTCCCAGTAAGTCATTTGGTAAGAGTTACAAAGGTCACAGGTAGAAGAGTCCGTCCGAAATAAATTCACTTCACTGTAGTGTATATGTGTGGTGGGAAGGGCAGGATATTCTGTTCTTGAGAAATATGAGATTAGAAAGACAAAATAAGTTCAGATCTTGAGGGATCTTATTAGCTTAGCTAAACGTTTAGAAAATAAACCTGAACAAAGGTTTTAAATAGGGAGGTATCATACACATGCACACTTGTCAACAAAAAGTGTATTCACTGAAACTTGGAGAAAGAATTGTTGGGTGGCATGCGTAGAGGCCAGAAAGACTAATTAAGAACCCTAGACAGATTAATAATGACTAAAATTTTGAATATTTATGCCAACATTCTATGCCAATACTGGATACAGGTATTTTGAGATATTTCAAAAATATTATTGAATCCTCATAAGATCCTCTTTAGTTGTTTCTGATTATTGTGATCATTTCATTTAAAGTACAGTTAATCAAAAGTATGATTGAATTACATTTCTGAGATTATAAGAGTAGATAGTTATAGAATCATGACCTGAACCTGCATAATTGGTTTCCAATATCCATACACTTCACTACCGGAATATACAATGATCATGGATTGAATTATGTACCCTTAAAACATGTGTCAGCTTAGTAAAACCATGCAATTCAGTATTGTGTGTTTTCCCTCCTTGTTGTGGTCTAATGTATCTCTTGCTCATTTGGACATGTGTGGTCAATCCAACCTCTACATGTTACTGGAGCAGACTATATGTGAAATGTATTTTGAGTCACAGTCCTATAGGAAGGTGGGACTCAAAGCTTACTCTTATATGTCACCACACCCACTTGAATCTATTATCTTGCCAGAAACAAAAAGAAAGGAAAATGAGCCTTGGTGCAGGATAGAAGAAGTGGGAGTGGAGGGTGGGATCCAGTTTCTGGGAATCTCCTAGATTCAGAGAAGACTGATGCTCAGAGACACAGGCTTCTTCAACCAATGTTACGCTCATGGATTTTGAAAAGAATTGACTTCCCCTTAGACCCTGTGCCGTGCATTTGGATTTCCAGCCTCTGGAACTGTGGGAGAATGAATTTGTTCATAAAAAGCATTCACCTGTGGAGTTTCTGAAATAGCAGCACTAGATAACGAGGGTAACCTTCGCTTTGGAGATCATGGTGAAGGAATGAGGCAAAACTTAGTTTCAGTTAATTAATGAATGTTTGCAATATTTTAATTCAGTGGGGAGGTGGGGAATTGACCCTAAGCAGAAGCATACAGGAAGCATTTGTAGCAGCTGGTACCTTTTTGTTGTTGCTGCTAATGGATGTTGACTCAGTTCCGACTCACCGCATCCCTTTGTACAGCAGCTCACAACACGGCCGGATTCTGAGCTCTCATGGCTGTTACATGAGTCCTTTGGTGCAGACACTGTGCCTATCCATCGATTTGAGGGTCTTCTTCCTTTTTTGCTGATCCTCTTCTATTGAGTTTGATGTCTTTTTCAGGGACTGTTCTCTCTTGATACCATGTCTAAACTATGTGAGACCTAGTCTCACTCTCCTTTCTTTTAAGAACATTCTAGGTGTATGTGTTCCAGGACAGATTTGTTTGTTCTGCCTGTTATCTGTTTGCAGCTGATTCTTCTCACTGGGAATTGATACTTGTCAGCAGAGGAAGAGCTGCAGTCCTAGACTACATCCATGTCATTAAATGTAGCTCTGTTTTCTGCAACCTGTTCACGATTAGTGACCCCACTGCTCTTTGAAATACTGCGGGCACAGCTTCCAGCATCACAGTAGTATGCAGGACACTCCTATACAACAAGCAGACAGATAGGAGGTGAGATGAATTACTAGCATTTCTCAATAAATACAGTTTGAGGGACTCATTGAATACTACATGGGAAATATTGCCAGTGGAAACTTTCTGAGTGCATGTAGGTTCACATGTGCTAACATTTGTAATAGGCACAATTTTTTATTATTTTGGGGGGTGGGATAAGTGATTGGCTTAAAGTCTAATCCTGATAAGGATATCTATTATAGTGATGACAAAATGATTAAAACCTCATTTATTCTATTTGTGGTTTAAATTTTAGTGACTCGATTGTCATTATTGTAAACTAAAAGCTCACTTTATTAGGATGATTTTAGAAAATTTACGGTCAAGATCCAGATTCCTAATATTATTCTGATGAGCAATATAAGTTGGAATTACTTGTCTTTCTATTCTGTTTGAATGTTAAACATATAGACATAGACACATATATACATATATATTCTTGTAAATTATTATAGTATGATCAATTTTATTAGATAATATTCCTGAAATAGAAATATAAGTCCATTTTGACCCTTTCCTGATTTTTTTTATATATCAAGTATGTGAGTGTGTGTGTTTGCATTTTAAGCCCCCAAAAGCAACAAGATGTGAAATAAGAGATATTGGCCCTAGCATCACGACATCTCAGCTGAAAGCAGAAAATACCAGTGTGTTGCTTACTTGTGTTTTATTGAATATGCAAAGGTTTTTCCTGGATGGATCATAACCAACAATGGATAGTATTAGGAAGAATGGGAATTTCAGAACATTTTATTGTGCTTATGCAGAATCTTTACATGGATCAAGAGTTAGTTGTGTGCACCTCTCAAGGGAATGCTGTTAGATTTAAAATCATGAAAAGTGCATGCTTCGCAGTTTTATCCACTTAATGTACTTACTCAGTCTGTATGCTGAGCAAGCCATCAGAAAACCTGGTTTATATGAACCTCTCTGGACCAAGTATAAGAGCAGCAATGACAAGAGGGCAAGGGGAAGGTAGGAGAGAAAAGGGGGAAACTGATCACATTGGTGAACATATAACCCCTTCCCTGGGGAAGAGACAATAGAAAGTGGGTGAAGGGAGACATCAGACAGTGTAAGGTATGAAAAAATAATTTATACATCATTAAGGGTGAGGATGGAAGGGTGAGAGAAAGAGAGGGGACATGAGGAGCTGATACCAAGGGCTCAACAAACACATAATACCTGGTAAAGAAGAAGGGCAGTGAAAAAAAAAAGAAGGAACACCCTCACAATGATGGATTGAGACTCTGGTTGCAGCAATGACTCAACCATCACAATAATTATGAGGATGACGCAGCACCAGGCAGTGTTTCCTTCTGTTGTGTACAGGTTCACTCTAGGTCAGAACCGACTCACAGGTGCCAGACGGCAAAACCAACAGAAGCACCCGTTGTCATGGGAAAACAGTGGAAAAAGACTGTCCCTGATTCAGATCCATTTCTACCAATGTGGGCAAATGACTTGGCCCATTAGAACTACAGCTTTTTCCTCTTGGAAAGGTAATGATGATCCTACTTTGCTTACCAGAGAGACTCGAAGATTGGAGGAATTTTCTCTTCCAGCCGGAGACTGCCCTGCAGTACACGTGAAAGTGGTTAAGGGTCGTAGCTCAGCCCAAACCGTGGAAGTGTAACGACATTGAAAATGACAAATATTAACAATGGGCCTTAATCAACCTTGAAATGACCAGATTTCACTTTTATTATTGTGCATAATAATGGGGCTTGTTGGGCTTTCTTTACTGTCTTCTAGAGTTCCAGGGGTCCTCAAACTTTTTAAATAGGGCCCAGTTCACTATCCCTCAGACTGTTAGAGGGCCGGACTATAGTTAAACAAAACAACTATGAAGTCATTCACTGCGGGCCAGGAATGAGTCAGCTGCTAAGAAGGAAAATAGAGATGGCAAAAACACCTAGCGGGCCAGATAAACATCCATGGTGGGCCGAATGTGGCCGGCAGACTGTAGTTTGAGGATGCCCATTTACACCAATGCATCTCAACCTTCCTCACGCTGTGACCCTTTCATGTAGTTCCTCCTATTGCGGTGACCCCTGACCATAAAATTATTTTCGTTGCTACTTCATCACTGTGCTATTGCTACTTGTATGAATCAGGCAACCTCTGTGAAAGGGTCGTTCAACCCCCAAAGGGGTCTCATCCCACAGGTTGAGACCCACTGCTCCATGTGGAAACGTTTCCGCATACCCCCATTCTACCCCCTCCATCTATGCAAACCAATGCACAGCGAGCCATCCTCATGAGCACCTCAGAGCAAAGGAACCAGGGTGGCACAGTGGTTAAGCTCCTGGATGCTAACTGAAGAGCCGATCATTTAAACCCTCCCAGATGTCCCACCACACAAGCACCTGGTGATCTGCTCCCTTCAAAGATTATCTTATGGGGTGGTCGCCCTCTGCCACATGGGATCATGAGAAGTAAAAATCAATTTTAAGACTGTACAACAATATCGCATGGTGACAAACCACACAGTTGTGGTCAGGGAGGATTGAGATGACCCACTTTAGATGCAGATGGCAGGGAGGAGTATGGATCTTCTTTTGCCAGAATTGAGATGAGAGTTAAAGTAATTTCTTATAGTTGCTATTACTATTCCCAAAGCTGATTATAATAAGTTCACATTTGTTTACTGTCTGAGAGCAGGAGCATCGAGGTATGGGCTGGCTGTGTTACTGTCTTCCATGAAGCAGCAGGGGTACCAGCAAGGGCTCCTTTACCTTCCCCTTGTGCCTGTCATTCCCACCAAGCTGGTTTTAGCAATTGTGAGCCCCTGACGCTCCAAGGACATGATATCACCTACTGAAGGCTTCCAGTCTGTTGTGACAGAATAATTGGTCCCTGGCACAAAGGAAGCATATGCCAGTGATTGTGAGAAGCCTGCTCCTTGTTATCAGAAGAAATCATAAACAGTGGCACATTCACTGTCTGCCTGAAATTGCCATGAAAATCCCTCGCACGGAAATGTTCTAGTCTTAATCACCCTAAGCACTTCCTTTCTGTAGCACAGTCCTGGTGCTGTATTTTCCTGCATTGCTGTCGAAGGGTTCCTCCACCCCGAACAGAGTCTTTGAAAACACTGATGGACCCAGCCCTGATTCCTTCAGCTGTGCGAGGGAGGTTATGATGTTGTCATGACATCAACCAAGAGTGACATTTTGTCAAGACTCCCAAGAGTGAACAGGCTTGATTGGCCTGCTTCCTTAGTTCTGTTACTGGCAACCCCAGGGAGGGGGTGTCATCGAGAGGAAGAGGTTGGGCATGGAGTCTACAGGGGGAATAAGAAGGGAGTTCCATCTGTGAAAGACAACTCCAAGAATATCTTTAAATGTAGCTTAGAATCAGATTCTTAGTGTAGGAAAATGTTCCCTAGCACACTTTTCTGTTTTAAGAAACTCTTCCGGCTGAACCCCTAATGATACATCGTTCGATAGATCTTTCAGGAAGCAGGCATGAACCGTAAGGTTGTTCCTCACCTTAATCGTCGCTCTTGTAAAAGTTGGTATATGACAGAGAGAGATACTGTAGTGAAACTGCCTTGGTGTCTGTATTTTTCCCAGAAACCTGTAGCTGCAGCCCTTGAAACTGATAAAAAAAGAAAATGCCATGGAGAGGTGCTTCATGTCCTTTTACAGTTCAACTTGGGTCTATGACCCTGCCATGCTAAGAGGACATAACTCTGAGACATTACGGTGCACCATGGAGTCCATTTATGGAGTCAGAGCATCTCTATAGGATCGCTCGATTCCTGGGGGTCCCAAGGCTGTGCGCTGCACAGGAGTTGATGACCTAACTGCTCTGTTCTCAGCAGGTAGGGCTGGTGGTTTTGCCTGCCCTTCCACTGGCAGGCAGATGGTAAGTCTGGCCCCAGCAGGGCCCTGCCAGAGGTGGCACCTGCATATCCCACCTCAAATTTGAATGGTGGCTTGATCATATCGGAAAATTTTATCTTCTTGATACCATAATGATCTTTCTCCAAATAACAAGTTAAGACCAAGATTTCTGATATCATTTTAAAGGGATTGTGACAAGGTCTGAGGAGCCCTGGTGGCGCAATGGTGACAAGTTGGACTGTGATCAGCAGGGTTGTCAGTTTGAAAGCACAAGCACCTCCGTGGGAGAAATACTGGGTTTTCTACTCCATTTACAGTTTCTAAAACCCACCTGTGTGTGTGTGTGTGTGTGTGTATGTGAGAGAGAGAGAGAGAGAGAGAGAGAGAGAGACTCTGAGTCAACAATGACTAGGTGGCAGTGAGAGAGAGTGCCAATGCCTATTTAGATTTCCTTTAAGGATCATTAGGAGAAGATAAATATACTGACATCTATATTTATGTCGAGGTTTACTGGTGGGTTAACAAATACCAAGCTAGAAAAGTTCCATGAAACATGAGAATTCATGACACCATTTCCAAATTTTTCCATACAGGAGCCAATTTTTCTGGACCAATTTGTTTTAGAAGCAGAGTTTAATGTTAGCATGATTGCTCACCTATATGACAATAGGTTAATACACACTGTTTCAAATGAAAGAATTATTGGACCACCCTGCAAAATAAGGATAACTAAATAAAAGTTTGCAAAAGTAGGCTGTTGTTCTATTTTTCACATAAAAGAAAAGTACACCTTGCTTTTTTCCCCTCTGTGTATCCCTTCAAACCCACGTAAGGCTAAGATAGACATAATTCATGTTTACAGGGAGCAAAGACACTTTCATATTTGGGGCGCCTGCCATGTCCTCTCCCATGGGAACTTTCTTACTGTTGTTTTGTTGTTGTTTACCCAAAATGAGTCAGTCAGGAAAGACTGTCAGATGCCAGGTAGCCACCTAGAGAAAAAAAAAAAGGCGAGTCAAGGTTTTTCATTTTGGAAAAGCATATGAAACAGAGACTAGGTTATAGTGCTAGGCTGCAGGGCTCCCAGGCGACACTTTTATTGTCAAGTGTTTTATTGTTAAGTTATATTGAACATTAAGTGATTGCCCCAACCTAGGAGATGGCCCTCAAGTGTGACACTGTCAAATGTTCCTGGTGGTAGGCCTGACACAGGCTGATTGCGCCTTCCTTTAGGGATCATCATGCCTTTTGCAACCAAGAACAAATCGCAGGCCTTGCTGATTGGCAGCTACATCTGCTGCTTTTGTTTCTCACTCTGTAACACTTGACACTCTTGATGGTACTTTCTTTATACAAGAAGGAAACCAGTTTCCAATGAAACCTTTCTTTGGAACTCAAGAGACCACAGGTTAGATTGAAGATGACCCTCAGTGCAAAGCTCCTCTCATGTTCATTTAAATATCAGGTGGGAAGTTTCGAAGCATACTGATTATGCTATTAAATAATTGCTGCCCTAGGTTTTTGGAGTGAAAGTAATCATCACATTAGAGGCATCAGTGTTTTTTTGTTTCTCAGTGGAGGGAGGATGATGAAGAGTACCCCAAATGATTGAGTGCAACAGGTGCTTTATGTGATAAAGTAAAATGGTAAATAGTATAACCCTTGGATAGTTGAGTGAGAAACCAGTTATTTTCTCTGCCAACATATTAGAAATTGTACAGATGTATCTTCTTCATAACTGTCATTTTTGTGTCTGATAATTTCACTAAGATGCTAGGAGAAATGTGAAGGGATTTGGGTGATTGTATCAAAAGGCTGTTCCTTTAGTGGAGGTGTGGATCTATTCAAGGTAGAGTCTCTGGGTAAAGTTCTGTCATACAACTCCACCCCCCACACCCCTTTTTTATTCCCTGCCTAAGAATCAGAATCCCAATGAGAGAGCTGACCTAATCTCAGAAACATTGAACACGGGGCTGACCTGGACCGGACAGTACCCCTCAATTGGACACTTGTGGCCTCGTCTGCTGGGAGGACTATTGAAGGATAAGCTCAACTGCAGGGGGCCACTTAGCCCAAGGTCATCCCCTTCTTGAGACAAGTCACATTCAACAACCGCTCGGTGTGGTGGTATTAAGGTCTGGCCATCGCAGCCTCACTCAGCCCCAGGAAGGGCTGTCTTGTTTCCAGAACTTCCTGCAGAGCAGGACCAATGTGAGGTCCCTCACAGAGACATTTCTCCCCCTACCCACTGCTGCTATCTTGTTCTTCCTTTCCTAGGGGAAGCCCTCAAAGGCTCTCCCTAATATACACCCTGTACTGCAAACCCTGCCTCAGGGGCACATGTGCTATGCCAAAGATTAATCTGACACATTTAGCTTTTAGGGTCTCAATTGTTGCTGCCTCTTAGGAGACTGGGAGAAAGATAAGCCTTCCTGTTCCTGTGAAATGTTGGACCCACGAAACCCACAGGGGCGGTTCTGTTCTGTCCCAGAGGGTTGAGAGGAGTCATGACCAACTGGTTTTCAGGGACTTTGATTTGACTCCTGGATAGTATTTGACAAGATGTTAGCGATGCCAGAAAATTCACAGCTAATATTAAAAGTATAAAACATTATGCAAATGAGCCTAAAGAAGGGATCAGACCTTGATCTCCACTCCTAGAATTAAATGTCAACTCCTGAATGGATTGCAGAAAGTCAAAATACTATTTTTATTTGGTGAGAAGTATATTGACTTTAGTGTAATGCCAAGACTTTTACAGTGTTTGAGTTATATTCATGGCACCTATGAATGTTTGCCTTTTTAAAACTTCTACTCTTCTGGTATAGGAGTTTAAAGAATTATTGCCTTCATTATCAGTACTCACTGATGCTGCCAATTCAATTATCCACAATGGAAGGCAGTGGTGGCCAAGATAAACTAAAACAATGAACCACTTATGTTTGTCTTTAAAGGACTCCAGCCGCCACCCCCTACATTTAAATTCAAATATCAAGTACTACACATCTGGAGATACAACTTTTAAATAGACTGCTGGTGGATAATTGGAAAAAGGGGATATTTATATTTGATTTCCTCTCTAAGAAAACTAAAGTCACATATAACCATAAAGTGAAACAACTACCTTACTTAAGAATCATAGTTTTGTTCTTATATCATCAGTCACATAGAAAATTAAAAGGCAATAGGATGAACATGAGTTCAGTGAATTGAAGGGATAATCGATAGATTTTTGAAGAAAATGTAAGAGGCCAATTCTCAGGTTGCAATACTAATTTCTTTAGCAATGGTCACTAAACAAGGAGATAATTTCCATGGGAAACAGCATGTTCTAAATCTGCAGTCTAATGTGTGAGCCCTTTTTGAAATGAAATACTTTAATTCTTTTACTTTAAATGCTCACCTGTCTTTCTTGCTGGATATTTTATTTATTTTCTTTTACGGGCTTATGTCAATAAAAACTCCAGATTTATTCATTTAAATTGAGTGATTTTTTTTTAAGTTTAAGGAGAGCATTCCGTAGGAAAGATCCATTTGAATGCCCTTGTTGGTCTCTATGTCAATGACAAACAGTAATAATTCATTGATAACAAAAACTAAAATATATATTTTTATCTGTATGAATTCCCTGTGCCTGTGCTGTATCAGCACCTCAGTGCTTGTCCCCAAAGCATTTCTCCAGAAGTCATGTGAGTTCAATAGTTTATTTGACCGAATGTCACACCACTAAAGGGTAGCTCATGTAATTCAGGGGCAATTGCGTGATTCTGGCAGCCTCTTCCTTTCCAAAGCACCAACCAGTAGCAGCCAGTGGCTCCATGTCATCAAAAGAAATAAAACCAGCACACAGTGGAAACATCTAGCTCATAAAGACAACACCATTTCACTGAGTTCTCGTCAGCCAATTGACATG